>JBBPTV010000934.1:0-13625 GCA_038094275.1 Tubosaeta brunneosetosa | reverse complement strand
AAGCGCCGTCCTCGATTAACCAACCCCGACATGCCAACCCCATCTACCCACCCCGACATGGCGAGGGCGAGGGCGGCGAGGGCGACGCAGGTACGTGCACCCGCCGCTGCCACCGTCACATTGACGAGACACCCAGAACGAGGCGGGGGCGGCATGTCTTCGAACGACGACGATGACGGCAAAGGCGACGCAAGTCCGTGCCCCCAAAACGACACTGACGACGATGGCGACTGGAGCAGCGAGCGGACATACTGTGTGGACCCCGACATGGCAAGGGTGAGGGCGGCGAGGGCGATGTAGGTATGTGCGCGCGCCCACCTCTACGATGAAGAGAGTGACAGCAGCAGTATGTCCACCGCTACAGGGACGGCCCGGCGAGGGCAAGGGCGGTGAGGGCGATGGGCCTGCCACTATCACCGTCATGTTGACGAGACACCCAGAACAAGGCAGAGGTGGCATGCACGTGAACGACGACAATGACGGCAAAGGCTGCGCAAGGGCGCGCCTCCACAACGGCACCGGCGACAACGTCAGCAAAGGCGACGTGAGGGTGCACCCCCACAATGGCACCGACGACGACGACAGCAAAGGCAGCGCCACCACAACAGTCCCGACAACGACAACGGAATGGCGACGCAAGGGCGTGCCCCCACAATGGCACCGATGACGACGATGGCGAAAGCGACGCAAGGGCGCGCCCCCACAACAGCACCGACAACGAGCGAGGGAGGGCGACGCCCAGGTAGGCGGCACTCAGGTATGTGCTCCACTCCTATCACCACCGTGTTGACGAGGCAGAACGGCGACGCCAGGGCATACCCACTACGATGACGACGAGGGGAGCCGGCGTGATGTGACTGCGTCCGCTACTACTACGACGCTGACGGACCACTGGTGGCAACGCAAGGCCTACTGATGACGAGCACGAAGGGGGTGAGCAGTATGTAACTGCGCGCTGAGGGCGGCCCGACCGTGTTCGTTATTTCGCAGCCATTACTTGCATGATTACCCGTAGCATACTCGTAGCATACTTAAACTTTACTTATTGCTCGGCAATCAATAAGTAATGCAATAAGTAGTAAATAAGTTCTTGAGTGTCAAATGAGTAATGTCTAGGTTACCTGATGTGCCCCCATCTGAGAAACAGATTGCGCTCATGTAGCTGGCACCTGACGAACGAACCCGACCTTCTCCCTGGTTGGGTAACCAGGCCTGGTGTTAGGCTACCCTGTTCACCACTCTCTGTGAATCACGCATAGCCTGAGTCTCACACTCCCCGCTCCGGGCGAGCGGGGGTGCGTAAATGCATTTTCCCTCAACCGGCCACTTTGTGGCTGTTTGGCGTATTGTGTAGAGCTACTTTAGACAGCTGCTTCGCAATAATATCGCTTATCCAAAAAAAACTATGTCAGGTTGGGACTGGTAAAATTTCACACAAATCTACGTAAGTCTACCACTACAGGATTGGCCACTCAAAGCATATGAGTGCGCGTCAGAATCGATAAGATATTACTACCCATGGGCTTCATTGGATACTGGACGCCGGAGAATTTATCCTGGACCCCTGGTTGTTTACCTGCCAATCAAACATTGGGTGATCATGGCGTCGACGACACAACCCACTTACTTCCACAAGGATGGCTGTTGGCTCTTCCGGGGATCTTGCCCACTGGTGAGGTGGATTTGCAAACAACACTTCACCTGACCTGTCACTAGAGTTACTAGGCGATCGGGCTGAGTTATTGATAAACAGGTGAGAAACACGCCACTCACTGCACTTCTGTAACAGCCAGACTAAAGTTATATAGCCGACGGACAACGTGCGAAGCCATGATCTATGAAGCCAGATGAGATGATGCTTAGCGGGTCTACTGTCGGCATACTGTTGAGGCTATGGCAGCAGGTACGTTGAATATGACACTCATGATGGGATTAAGGTTCATCAGCATGAATATTGTAGCCAGTAAATTCGCCAGAAACCTGATCATACATAAATGCATAGGTCAGGAGGGGACAGAAAACGCACGCAATAATGAAGTAGACCAATCCATCAGAAAAGACCATGTGGGTCAGTTTACTGTGGACCGAAGAGGCTCCCGAGAGACGTCGAGCCCAAGCTACTTTGTATGTGGTCAAACACAATACCACGAGATCAAAACCCATGGAATAGATAAACGTCGCAGGGAGAACGGTTGTATTACTCTGGATAATTGTACAGCCAGCACCTTGGACCCAGACCACTTTGAGTACCATGCCTAGAACCGATGTTAGTCTTTGTCGGATGCCAAGACCGCTTCCAAGTACCCTGCAAAATGAGGGACCAATGCCCAAGGATAAGGAGAGAGATAATTCTGACTATCCATTTGTTCTCTGCCCAAATTGCCATGCTGCGGGAGTCAAGGTAAGCATCAGCATATGATACATGAAGAGGAAAAACTAACGTTCGAAGGGAAAGGTTGATGCTAGCCAGGCCAAGTGCGGAGTTGCCGGCAAGCTTTTGATAATTAGATGGTTCTATTGTGTAGCCCAAATGACAACATACCTGGTTGAACATGTACAAAGATTGGCAATTGACCGCTCTACGATTTTCCTAAAGTACAATAAGCAGGAGAAAAGAAGTTAACTGACGTTGGTGTATCAAGGGATATCAAACTACCATGGAGGTTAGCTATGCTGAAGGTTAGTAACAGGTAGTCTTACATTCCAATCATCGCAAACAGTAGCAGGTATCGTCCAGCAAAGTAAAAGATCTAGAACAGTGCAATTGTAAATTTGGCGACAAAAGTCGAACTTACAAGGGGCCACCGAAATTTCCTTTTCCCAGAGAGGATAGCACAATCGAAGCTACAGGTAACTACCATCTCCCACCTGGTAAAGGTCTCAGCTGCAGCAGCGTGAAGGGACTGACAAGCTAACTTACGCATAGAGACCGAGCAACACATGCATCAGCCTGTCAAATGTTACTGCACAAGGGCTCCTAGTCGACAAAATGAAGAACTGTAGAGCTCTAGTAGCTCACCTATTTCCATCAAAACCTCCGAGAGTGATGGCCAAGTATATAGATCCTGTCAAATTGCAGAAGAGTCCTTGTAAATTTTGGGAAAGTAGACTTACAGAAAATCACCAACAGGCTGTACTTTAAAGTCTGGCTGTGCCCTTGATATAAGGAAACTGTCAGGATTGTTTAAGTACATGGTTATTCCCAACATGGTAGCACGGAGGTAACGCAAAGGTGAAACCCTCGGTTCGTCAAGCAAGTCTGAACTTACCGATACTTCGTTATCACCGGACCACAAATGAAGAATAGGAATTAGACTACCCGGGACTGAAAAGGGGTGGACGGCGATGTCAGCGGCGACTAAGTCGGGAAAACCTTATTTTTGTTCCAGTGCCTTATAGAAGACGCCAGCTCTTTGGCCGAGGTTCCCCGCGCAAGACCTGCAGAATTCAAGGCCATCTAAGTACGGGCTTCCAAAACACAACTCTACGCGTAACCCCGTTTTGTGAGGACCGCGGGGCACCGCCCCAAGGTCGCCATTTGTGAGTGGGATTGAGCATCAAATTTGTATAAGGTCCGCATTGGCACTTGATACGGCCTCCTCTGGCACACCGGCACACGCACCCTCTTGATGCCACCGGCAGTGGCGAGTTTGTCTACCCCGTCTCGCCTCGTACTACTCTGATACGGCTGTCCCTAGGCTGATGGTAATCGCTCCCATCACGCTCCTCTTCTCAATTCTTTGCTAGGTATCCTTTTCGCCCATTTTAGCATGTCGTGATTTTTCCCATGTCTTTTCCCAGATTCTCCGACTGAGCGCATCACGGCCATCCGACACCTAAGCGAATCAAACTGACGTCGAAAATAAGTTCTTCACAACTGAACAGTCCATCTCTTCCTTGTAAGTTTCTCTTATTTCCGCCTAGATCCCACGGAATGGCATCAAGATTCAGACCTATCAAGTCTTTCCTAAGCATTATTTCAGTGCCACAATAGCAAGCGCGCTCACCAGGCGGCGATTCCTTCAGCGAATCCATCAAGAAGTAACGTTACTCGACCACCTTGCAGATTTGAAGACCCAAAAACTTGGCTTCTCGTATCCTTTGCTACTCCTGCGTACGTCGCGCCCCCTTCCCCCGCCTCATTCGATACCCCCTTTCAGCAACATTTCAGTGCGCATTCTCCCCTTGTTACCCGCCTATTCTTTTTTTCACTAGCTCACTAATCAACGCCACTTGGAGACCCCAAAACTCGCATTCTTTGCTACTGCTGCGTACGTCGCGTCCTCTTTCCCCGCCTCATTCGATACCCCTTTTCAGCAATATCAACAGTACTCCAGTACACATCTTCCACTCCCCTTATTACCCGCTCCTTCTTTTTTTCCCTAGCTCACCATTCAACGCCACCTGAGGACCCCGAAATTTGGCTTCTCACATTCTTTGCTACTACGTCGCGTCTTCTTTCGGGCCCGTCTCTCATTCGATACCTCCCTTCAGCAACAACTACAATTCGGTATCTCTCCGCTCCCCTTGTTACTCGCTTATTCTTTTTTCCCTGCTCACTAATCAGCGCCACGTTCGATGCTGCTGCCACTCCGTTGACTGGTGCCAGGTGAGGAAAGTGGGCTTTCCGGCGCCAGGGTTTGCCGAGGGACGTGTCCGAAACCGGAGTCCGAGGGAACGGCCCAGGTTAAGTTATTAGAGCTTTTTTCTGTCCTAAGGTAATCGGCCAACCAACGTCACGTGCTCAAATCCCTTCTCCGTTTGTCCAAGGTTCAGCCTTGAGTACATAATAGTAGGGTGTAAACGTGACTCCTCACGGCAGCATTTCAAATCTGAAAAACATCAGTGGAGGAAGGATTACGGGGTTGGTTTGAATTTCGAAATCAGGGCACTCAATCCTTTTGTCCTTCAAGTGTCGCCGTGCAAAATTAGTACTTCTCGGGGGCTAAAGCCAGATGGCTCGTGCCTGCGAGAAATCCAAAAATTGATGAAGTAGCATTTTGTAGGCCGTTTGGCGCAGCAGGGTCACCGGAACGAAAACCGGTGGGCAGACAAGAGGAGTTCAGTTATGTCGTGGAGCATGTAGGAAAGTAGGCTAGCAAGAAACGACACGCTTCGGTACGTTGGATACGTCCGAAGGATTACACAATCACGGTCCGTGGCCAGTCAAAACATACCGTTTGATGGCCTACATTTGATTTGACTTGGGAGGCAGCCCTTTCGTAGTACTTGCCTTTTTTGGTTCCCGGGACTATATGCGATGCGCGAGTCCCTTCCTCCATTCTCAACTGGAGCCAACTCCCTGCTCTGCACCTCATTCACACCAAAAAGTGGGTTTCTGGAAGGTGCGTTAGTCCTTACTTTCATCAATCATGACGCAGAAACGCTGAGCCTGAAGGGAAACAGCAATCGCTGCTTTTCTTTTTAGGACTGAACTTGCACGTCTCGCGGGACCTCTTACCCGATTCCTTCAAACCGGTTAGTTGGACCGTGGCCTACCCGCGAGCGCATTGGATAAGACACATTGTGGATGATGCAAGGCGACATCGACTCGGCTGGACCAACGGCGAATTCCACCCAGCGTGATGGCGACGCAAGTTCGGTGGATACAGTACTTGTGAGCTTCCATGATTGACCGCCTAGCTTGATTGTAGAGTACTTCAGAGGGATGGGCTCTTCGTCAAAGTTGCTTGCGAGGAGCTGCCATTTTGGCCGGATCTCCGATTTATGTAACGAGAGTGCACCTTTGCCGCCACCGTCGCACCCCCTTTCGCTCAGAAGCAGATAAATACGTACGTGTCAAACTCCCTTGCAGTTTTTGTCAAATCGGCCGCTTGCTGTGACGGTCTAGACTTACTCGATCGCAAGCTCTGATATCCTCAACATATCATTCTTATTATTTTCTCTCAGCGCTTATCTACCAAATATGTCACCTCCCGGCATGCCGTGAAGCCATCCATCCAACCTAGACCCTTACCAGGATACCGTCATTGACGGACCGCGACAGAATCGCAGATACCAAGTTAAGGTTTCCGAGGACACCGTTCGGCTGTGCAAGATCAGCGAACCGGTCAGTATTCAATGCTGTTGTTGTTTTTCCCGGTTCATCACCCAACAGCTACATTGCTCACTCTCCCAGTACGCCGTTTTCTGGTGGAACTCTCATCTACGCATTCGTCTGTCACCGTGCCATCTCCCAAGAAAAGTCTAATGTCAACTCATAGAGTCACCGGAAAAGATCGCGCCGGTGCTTGCGAGAGGTTCTTAGGCCCCCGCTCTGATTCCGATGACAACAACAACAACAACAACAATGTGTGGGCGGTGCATGAGATTACAGGGGAAACTAATGCACGATACAAAGTGAAGTGGGTAGGAACCGATCCAGAAACTGGCCAGCCATGGCCGCAAAGTTGGGTTCAGAAAGGAGACTGTTCCCATGATCTCGTGGAAGAATGGGAGGCCAAGAAGAAATCCGACCTGGGGAAGAGTGGGTCCTCATTCCGCGTTTGTGTGTATAGAGGCATTAAGGGCACATCACTCAAAGGCTCAATCACATCCTCTCTCCCATGCCATCCAAAGCGGAAGCGACAGTCCAATGGGTGTGCCCCCAAGCCATTGGATGGCCATGACGATAACTGGGTGGAGGCGGTGAAGGCGAATCCTAGCAAAAAGCCTAGACGTGACCTGCAACAGGAACTGGCGCCACCCCTGCTCGCTCTTTCAGACGCAGCTGGCCGAGATGAGTTGCGGTAAGTTTCATCTCTCCCACAGGGCACATTCAGAAGCCTATTTTCATGTGTTTCACTTAGTTATTCGCGCTCGTCCCATCCTGTCATCAAGGTCGGACCCCCTCGTGGTGTCCGCAAGAAGCAGTTCACGTCTGTCGACACCGAAGCTTGCCAGCTGCCACCGGATCGTGGCTTGTCTCTAACTCCAACTCCCACGACCACGCCGACCTCTTGTCCACGAGAGATCTCCCTATCGCCCCACACCCTTGCCTCTCTCAAAGAATTTGATTTTGCGGTGGCGGAACAAGGCAGGGCCAAATCTCCGGGACGAGATACCACTGAGGAAGGAAAGTCTGATATTCACCAGGTCGCCCACACTTCCCTGGAAACCGCGGCTGCAACAAGTGGGGGCCCACATCAAACCAAGGGAGGTGTCAGCTGCAGTGTGAGTGGCAATTCGAGCGCCATCGAAGAATAATCTCACTCTTTCGATATAGCATGACCTTCCGGGGCTCGTTTCCAAAGTACAAGAAATCCAGCGCCTTCAGTGCGCAATTAGTATTGCTGCCAATGCTGCTCTGAAGCTCGCCATGGAGATGACTGGGATAGTTGATGACTAAGAGAACTTGCCGCCATGTCCGCAAAAAAGTAACACCCTAAATATTGTTACCTTCAATACATTGTCCTTGGCGTTGCTTACGTCTGAAATCTTCAAGTACCGAGCCTTTGGTTTCATGTCACATGTGTAGATGTCATACCTTTACAGGATGGCAGAATCTGGTCGGGAGAACTGCAATTTGATGCTCAACTGCACTCACGATGTGCAACCATAGATATCCATGCTCTTTCTGCGGTGTTACACTCGATTACATGCTGGCATGTAACAAAGGGCATTTCAATAGATCAATGGGGAAACAAGTATATCTACGCGAGATATGCATTTCTGACGGGCTGATGGTTTACAAGAAGCATCGATAACAAAGCAGTTGACTCGTTTGGCCCTGTCGTAGTATTTGACAGAACGGTCCCCAACCAATTTCGCAGCAATGATGCTACGAAGAATGCCACATGGGCTTTTCTTTCGGTGGTAAAAAAATACAATTGCTTGTTTGAGATTTCAGAGGCGATATAGGAGGCTTCTTCAATACCTTCGCTAGTAATCTCGGCGCTGTCCTCCAGTTTACACGCGTCCCAGTCTGAGCGTAGAATGTAAAACGATTCATTGCAGATTAACCAGTAATGAATGCCCCTCTAATACAGAGTCACACTGTTTTAGTGCTAACGTCTACAAACACTTTCACCTATTACATACCAAGCCCTCTGTGCACAGCTGGACCTTCATTATGACGTTATATCTGCACATTTATTCCGCCGCGCTTTTTTATCCTGCCGCGCTCCAAAAACCAGGTATGTAATTTCCACCGCGCTTTACTTCCCGAGCACCACCGTGACCCCGGCCAGAACTCCCTGGCCATTACGGGTACTGGCCCAGCCAACCAGCCAACCTGCCGTACCCATACCCGTGACCCCGACGATGGGGGTGATGGAGCGAAACGGCACACCTGCTGCCACCACCGCCATCACTACGATGACAAGGGTGAGGGTATGCAACGGCGCACCCACCACAGCACAGACGACGAGGGTGATGGAGCGCAACAGCGCACCACTGCCATCACTTGACGACGACGAGGGCGAGGGTATACGCAATGGCGCACCCACCACCACAGCGCCGACGACGAGGGCGACGGTGCGATGCGGCGCACCCGCTGCCACCACCGCCATAATCGCGATGACGAGGGCGAGGGTACCCGACGTCGCACGACTCGCACCCACCACCACAACGCCGACGACAAGGCGCGGTGCGAAACAGGGCACCTGCGCCACCGCCGCCATCACTACGGTGACGACGAGGGCGAGGGTACGCAACGGCGCACCCACCATGACAGCGCCGGCGACGAGTGCGACGAAGGCGAAGGCGAGGGTACGCAATGGCACATCCACCACCACAGCGCCGACGACGAGGGCGTAGGGGCGCAACGACAGGCCTACCTCCTTGACAACGACAGCAACGGGGTGGCGGGAAGCAGCGGTCTGCCCGTCACCACCACGCGACGGCACGGAGGGCGAGGACCGCACCACCACTCCACCGTGACGACAACGAGGGGGCATCCCAGCGAGGGCGGCACACGACATGCCTACTACTACCGTGACGAAGATGGCAGCGGCAGGGATGACGAGGTCGGGCAACCGTCTCCCACCGCAGCCAGGACAACGAAGGCGCCATTGCCCCCCCCATTGCGACGTTATCACCCGCGTCTACTGCGCCATCACCTACGGACGATTGGATAGGCAGGCGAGGGTTGAGATACTACCACCACGTGGTGGCGAGGAGTGGGGCAGCATCAGCGCGACGACATTGACGGGGCAGTACATGTGGTGCCCACAACGACAAGGCCCTGGGGGTACCCATCCAGTTGCTACCCAGGGCGACATGGAGTATCATTAGTACTACGACAGACTACTCTCACACTAGGCTCTATTACTATGTATTGGAAGGACAAAAAAGCGTGGTGGATATCTCTTTTTGGAGCGCGGCAGGACAAAAAAGCGCGGCAAGATCCTTCTTTGGAGCGCGGCAGGATAAAAAAGCGCGGCAGAATAAATGTGCAGATATAACGCCATAAGTTAATACACCCTGTCATCCTAGGTGCATTTTATCGCCATCTGCATCACCATGAGTCACGTCACTTGCTCACCAGAGTGTCGAAATGCCCCTAAGTGTGCCGAATGGTTGTCAAGCCCCCTCCCGCGGTACTCCGCAGGCCAGCGGACGTTTCTGATGGCCTGGTACACGAAATTCAATTCCCTCTTATGGATCTCCGCCGACACAGACGGCCCTTCTGGTGGTAGTTCCAACGGCGATTAAGAATCTTGCGTACACACTACATCCGCGTGATCAACAAGAGACTGTTGAGCCTTGGAAGCTTTATAGTTCAGCTCTCTCAGCTGTTTTGTGTTTGTAGGTTCCCTGCTTCAAACTTTTCGAAAACCAAGACGTGCGGACAGTGTGGGAACTATGTCGGAGTTCCCAGATTGCACCAAGCAAGCAGGGCGGCGCATTCACATTAGCGTAGGTATCCATTAAATCGCCACGTCTTCCCCATCGTTGCCTCGCTAACTTAACTCTTTTCACTTTGTAAAATAGCTCGGCTCCTATCTTCAATTCCACTACCCCAGTTCTCAGCCCTTCTTTCACCGACTTGTCGACCCACATACCCAGTGGGGGATGAAAGATCAAACAGTTAACCACGACATTGACCCTTGCCTATTCTTCCCCACGTCCTCCATGAGCCGCGTCTTCATTCGTGAAGGGGAGACTCCGGAGTCCGCATTGGAGGCCATCTACAAGGATCTGGTTAAAGACGGCTTCTACTCGCAGGACCAAAAAAAATGGACCTTCATGTCACATGATACTCGAGAGAAATCAGGAAGCATGGAGCACCAAGTAGCCAAGTTCTTCAACAAGGTGAGTGTATTCACACAGGGTTGAGTTCAAGCGGCCTGTAGCTGTTTCAGATTGCTGGCACCGCATACCGTCACGGAGGGACGATGGAAGCCATGCCCTATGTATGGCGCTCCCATGCCAATCATTTGGTGGAGGGGATGAGGAAACCGGATGTTGTTCTAGTTCCTCAGGGCCACCAAAGCAACGAAAGAATACGGTTCCGAAGCATCCATTCCCACTGTGAGGTCAAGCACTCTGGCAGCAACAACCTTGTAAGCACCTCCAAGACGCAACTGAAGGAGGTGGCTGGCATCATATCAGCTTTACAGCTGGCTCGGCGATTCTTTGTGGGGTGCTCCCTTTGTGGAAACACCATTTCGCTTGCTCTGTTTGCTCGCGGATCCACTGTCTTCTCCGCACCACTCGACATTGACAAACAGCCAAAGATTTTCATTCTCATGATCCTTGGTCTTAGTTTCCGCACGGCGCAGTGGACTGGCTTTGATGAAAACATTTTTTTAGACGATGATGGGTTCAAATTGAGCGTCGGTGAAGCCAAGTTGGAAGTTTTGCTTCCTATTTTCATTTCTATGTCCGCAGAACATAGGTCCACCAAGGTCTGGGGTTGCAAAAGGGTCAATAGTGGCGAGCAAGTGTTTTGCGTACTCAAGGATTGCTGGATGCCGTCGGATTCATCAAACGACATTGACATCCACTGCCACCTCCAAGAACGGATTCCGATAATTTTTACTAACCCAGACGAGGAGTCCATTTTTGGGACCCGTGACTTCTATCGTATTTTCAGTGACTGCCAACAAATGGGTGACCACTGGGACGAGACAAACAACCTCCGTGGGATCCCTGTAGTGCTAGCATCTGAGGTGCCGTCGAGTTTGTGCCCAACCCCTGGAATTCCAGGTAATCAGGTTCCTGACACAACCGAAAACATCCTCAAGAGGTTTGGAGGTTCACTTCATTGCGACCCTCGGACGCATATTCGCCTGGTATTTAGGACCATTGGTGCATCAATTGTGTGGTTTTCATGTCGCCGGGAGTTGATTAATGGGTTAATGGGGGCTGTATCAGGTGTGTCGGCAGTGCACCATACAAGTGATATTTTAATCACCCTACTGCAGGCCACTTCAATGGCCTACGGAAGGAGATCCTCCACTGTGACCCTAGCGACACCAACACTTGGTTCAAGGTCGAGAGCCTTGACGCCAGGCACGTTGTTCCAGATTGGCCTGCTGAAATGCCTTCAGCATGGTATCCAAAGCGTGCAGGGGTTTTGGGTGACTGGGGCTTTGCCGTCGATAAAAGAGATCCGACTGTGCAATCAGGGACTATGACGGTGAGGCTCTAGCTTATCTATAAGCATTTTTGTTTATACTGTTACCTGCAGGGAACCTTTCCTTTCACTGCTACAGAGCTGCTTGCGGACGACGCAGCGAATGGCCAAGTCCCTCACGAACCCCATCATGACCTGGAGTCAATTTTCTGGATTCTTTGGATCATAAGCATTAACTTAGAGGGCCCGTTTAATAAGCGCCGCGAATGGCATCCTGAGCCTGGAAATACTGCCATTGCAAATGCCGACGCCAGCACCCCCGCACCCACACCCACACCCCATTCGTTTCCATTTTTGGGTCACGTACGGAAGCCTTTACGGGAAGAGACTGCAGCTGTGCCTATATGGGCCACTCCAGGTCTCCATACGTGTAGCACAGCAGAGATCTATGAATGGAAACGGTCGACCGATTTGAACGCCTTCATTGCCAGCATGTCACCTTATTGGGCCAATGGGCAAGCTGGTCAGGCTTTTGTGACTGGGATGAAGAAGCTACGGGAGCATTTCGTCAAAGTTGTCGAGTACGACGAGGAGAGGCGGGTAGTTTGGCGACCCACGAAAGAACCCATTACTCCAGCGGGCTTTGTCAAGATCCTAGCGGAAATGCGGGATGCCATTCCTCCAATGGATGATCATCCGACGGAAGCTGAAATCCAGGATGGTCGTTCCAGGTACAAGGCACTTCTTGCAGAAAATGCAGGGTTAGAGACACCTTTGTTGGATACATGCGGCGGGGCTGCACGGGTATCTACTGGGCTGAAGCGGCCAGACCTGAAGAATTCTGGTACAGGAGGCAAGCGACGTCGGGTTGAGGGGCCATCCAGGAATGGCGCTGGTTCGAGTATACAAGAGAGTACACCGAAGAGTTCAGACAAATCCTCAGGGAGTCCACTGGCCCAGACCCCCAAGTCTCAGCGCCATTCCCAGCGCATCAGTCGCTCTACCGGAGCTAAACCTTTACCAACACCCCAGACAAATTCAACGACCTCGACGAAACCAGTCAAGGGTCGGTCAAAGAGGAAAAGCAAAGAAAGCGCTTAAAATCACTGTTGAAACGTCCAGTCAACAGAATGGCCTTGATTCATAGTGCAGTAGTGCCTCTCTTTTTCGCGAGTGCCTCCAGGACTGGTCTTGGGACTGAATTATTTCACTACTCTCCGGTTTGCAGGCTTTGTGTCATTTCTACATCTCTGTATGAGATATGTATCAAGTGTGTTGCGCAATACATGTACTATCTTCCATTATTGCGTCAGTACTCGCACAACACGTGGTGATTTTTGGGAAAACCAGGCAATCGCCACCTTTTGGAGTCCACATCTAATTTTGACTCCCTTCCGACTAGCAAATTACGGCAACCTATAGACCGCTCGCCACCGACGCGCACGATCTTGGAAAACTATGCCAAAAAGACCACACATCGCGGAGCAAAGGTTGTCCGTCCCGTGCCTCTTGTGCGACCAAACAAAATGGAGGAAGACTCCGATGCCTAAAGCGAGCCCCGCAGTGAGTTCGTCCGCTTACGCACCTAGCACTCTTACCACGCGCAAAAGTATGGTTAACGATAGCTTTTTGCGCGATGTGCTCACACAGGACATGGGGCACCTAGAAAATGAAAACGTGAGTAGTCAAATCCTCGAAAGACGAGCGTTTATAGGTTGCATCAGTCTCGGGTGAACTAGCAGCGTGGGGAAAAATGAAAACGGCGCGCAAGTTCATCGAGACGTCGACCACTTGCGGTATTCCTGCTAACACGTTCATCGCCTTGGACACACACGCCGAAAACGAAACAGGGAATATACAATATGGGGGCGGAAAAGCTAACCCAACCTTCGCACCTACGTCAGAAGTGGTCCGCGACTACTGCGGGGAGGCGCTCCTAGGAACAATGCGTGATGCCAGTATCTCGGCAAGAAGGGAAGGAACCACCGTTAGTTCCAAGTGGTTTGATGATTCAGTATATTTTCGCGGTGGATGGAAGGTGCTCCTGCTTGCTACCTGCGGACCCGCTGTGCGATCAGCCAATGGACTAGAAGATATGCGGCGT
>JBBPTV010000933.1:0-13643 GCA_038094275.1 Tubosaeta brunneosetosa | reverse complement strand
AATGACGCAATGGTGCAACCGGCACCAAAACGATAGCGACGAAGGCAAGGGCGTGCAATGGCACGCCCACGACCACGTCGACAACGACACGCAAAGGCAGGGACAGTACAACCACGCCGGCGAGGGCGTGCAATGGCACGCCCACCAGCATCACGTTGATGACGCGCGGGGGCGAGGACAACGCGATGTCCCCTTTTCCATCAAAAAAACGATGACGCGGGCAATGGCGTGCAATGGCATGCCTACCACTACCACATCGACGACCCACAGAGTAAGGGATGACGCAATGGCCCCGTCGCCACCAAAAGAGCGGGGAGGAGGACAACGGCGTGCAACGACGTGGGCAACGGCCTCGCAACAGCATGCCCCCGACCTTACGACGACGACGCAGGTGAGGGGGCGCAACCGCGCGACAAGTGTGCCTTCACCACCAGCCTACGATATCACGGGCGAGGGCCGTGCGCGAAACTGCACAATGACGAAGGGACAGCGACGAACACGCCATCACCATCAGCTTACGGTGGCAACGCAATGGCAACCCCGTCCCACGAGGACGACGATGTTGCGGGCGAGGACTACGCGATAGCGTGTCACCGACACGGGGGCACAATTGCGCGACGACGAAGGGACAAGGGCAGCGCGCTGGCATGCCTTATACCCACGACGACGTAGGCTGCCGTACTACGGCGACGGTGGTGCAACGGCAGGACATGGGGACTGCTGTGAACATAGGCCGTACGGTATTCTTGTAGAATTGCAATAGCAACCTTGTATCTACATATCTACGTGAACTGAGTTGGCTTTGTTTCATCTTTACGGGGAGTGTACCGCTACTGAAATACTGATCTGTGATATCTGTGCTCGATGGTGTCAACAAACACGATTTGTTCTGTTCCTGATTTAGTGACCGGAGACTGCATCCTGATCACGGGCGCCTCGACGGGCGCCCCACGTCCCTTCATGCAAGGACGAAGAACATTACTATATGGTCCGCTCCACCGCGCAATCGGGTGAGCTCGAGCACCCCTTGGTGTGTGATTCAGTGTGAGCTCATGAAACGTGACATTGCAGCCCTGGTTCGTGATTCATGAGTTGCATTCAAACTGAGCGGGAGCGCATGCACCGCGACGAAGTTGTTCAGACGGCGTGGAAGGGTGGTGTCTTACGCACTCCGAGATTCGCGTTCGAATGAACATGGCTTACTAAGTCGTTCCGACGATGTGACTTTTCCGACAAACAGACCGGAAATGCGCCTTTTCAGGCAATTGATTTGTCCTTGTTTACGATCTGCAGCCGAAATGATCGCTCCGCAGGGTACATAATATGCATTGGAAACGGTGATATGGGCCCGGACAACACAAATTCGTCTTATTGAAAGTGGGCACCACACGCAAAATATCAGTTCAGTGGTCCTGCTCGCACGTTTGTCCCTCTACATCTTCCACCGCCACACTAGACGCAAATGGTTCGGTTCTATCTAGGACGCGGACGAACCTTGCATCTTCTTTGCTCGAGGGTGGATGATAAATCCCTGTCGTACAGAACCATGAAGCTATTAAGGTATTATTTGATCGAGCGGAATGGGTCTGTGGTCGCAGGTCTCAATGTCTGTCTGATTGCACGCCCATTTTTGCCCATAGCTATGCCAAATTGAGGAGTGAGAAGCTACGACAATGTGTATCTTGGCCTCTTCGAATTCGTCCCCGGAGAGCCCAACAACATGACTTTCAAGGCTCCCGTCGTCCCGGTAGGACATCATGGCGGGTTGTCTAACAGGTGTGTCCGAGAACGCCGGTGCGTAAAGGGAACTGGGGCTCATTTGGAGAACCATGAATCACGGAAGGAAGTGTTTACCGAAGTGATGAGAGTTCGCCCAGATGTGCCTCTACTTCAAGAGACAATACGTCCTTATTGCTAGCCACCATGCATGCAATGAAATGAATGTTTTGTCGAGTACAGACGTCGCAGTAAACACGGAATCTGCTTCATACATTCCTTCAAGTAGTTATATTAGCTCCGTAACTGGCTGCAGCGGAGCCAGCCCGGTCAAGTTTCCCTCTACGCCTCCCAACTTTGTAATGGTATTCTCAATCTCCCCTTGGCTTTGCGACTTGAAACGGAACACTGTAAACGCGAGAGTGTTCCAGACATAGAAGTAATCTTTCCCGTCCGGCGCCGTAGCCTTGAAGATGGTCAACGCATCGCCAAACACTGGATTGCGAGACCAGATAGGCTGGGCGCTCTTGAGGCCGAAATCTATCTTCAAGCCCCACGCGACGTCACCTGTCTTGCCAGCCCAGAGGGGTTTGTCAGACACGTTATCAGTCCAGCCCTGAGGCGCCATGTAAGAATATCTACCAGCACAAGCGTCAACATCAGACCAAGGCAGAGGACGAGACGGGGCGGACGTACGATCTGGACTGATGGTCAAAGACAAAGACGAAGGATGAGTGGAAACTGGAGTATCTGGGGTGCCATCATACTCATCCTGATATAAGCTTGGTCACGGAGGGCCATTGGACATGTGGCCCGAGTGACGGTTTCTCACTCCGCACGTCTGCTCCGCTCACACTTGAACACCACAACTTCGAGGGCCAGGCTAGGCCAGGAGCGAAAGAAGCAGTTGTTATCTCCGCGCTGAGACTCAATGGAAGTGTGCTTGGTGCGAAATGTGTAAAAGAAAGCCAGATCTTGCCGTTGGCAGTAGGCTGTCTACGAGGAACCTTGGGTGCGAACCCTCAAGCCGGCGAACATTATCCCTTTTGTCACAAATGTGGTGAGCATCGAAATCGCGAAAAGTACTACTCTTCTCGCTTCAGCTAGTGTTCGGGTATCGCGGGAACCCGACCGCTTCTTCGTATAAGTTTCACTTCGCTGCGATGTTCGGACGGAGAGCCATGTAGAACTATGTTCCGTGGAATATACCTCGCTTCCAGGCCTCGCGAAGAGTCTAGTGCACGGGTCGGCCGTCTAAGGGCAGTAACCCTCAAACACGCACGAACGTGTCATGCCCCAATGCTATTGTTACGCACTTCAGAGTCCATTTCGCTTGATATCCAATTTCACCCCTCGCACCCTCGAGGTATAAAAGATTTCTTTGCCACATCCTGTCCGCTCCGTCTACCCCCAGACAACTCTCATCCTCACTCCCTCAGTCGCATTTCGCTCCCAATATGTCCGAATTCGATCCTATCCTTGCATTCAATGGCAAACTTGACTTTAAAAAGGCGTTCAAATGGACGGTCACCGAAGTACAATTTGCCTGCTGCGCGACATCGTGTTCTGACCATGTCTATAGATCCTCCAGTTCCTTAAAGCAGTCGCTGATAAGCCTGCTGACTACGGTGCCCCGACCAGTGCTCAAGCAGATCTCAAGCGGTTGTACGAAAAGATCGACCTATTGAAGCCGTGAGTGCTGTAGCCATCCTCCCATGAATCCGGTCCTCAGGCTTGTTATCAGCAAGAATCTGGGCGATACTTCGCAATGGAGCGACGCCAAGTGGCGCGACGAAAAGGTGAACAATATGCAGATACTCCGCTCTGGTAACAACATCACTCCCTTGGAGAAAATCAAGTGGACCCCCAGCGGTATAGAGCAAGATTTCTTCCTGATCTTTGATCTCCTTGGCGCATTCCTATCTCTTATGGGTCCAGCGCCTGATCCCAAGACTGCGACTGCCAAAAAGTTTTATCTCCCCCTTGTCGTCATCTATGCGAGATGGATCAATGCGTTATGCCAGTTTCCGTTGTGGAGACCAGCTGTTGCGCAGATTACTTGGGTGAGCAAGGACAAGGGGAAAACGTGGTACTTCGCCCTTGGGGCCAGTATCGGAGGAGTTCCGTTCAACAGGGGGTGGAAAGAAAAGGCAGGGAGAAAGCGGCTCGATTATATCAAAGGTATCTTTGGACCACCTTACAACGTGGCAGACCCTTGGGGAAAGTCCATTACGCTAGAGAATCAGGTCGATGAAAAAGGAGGCACCAACTTTGGGAACTGCGGTGAGACGTACCCGTTCCTCTATGCTTTAGCGTTGGTCGATGTCTCGAGCATGGCTTGTTCTCTGACGAGCTTTGTCTTAGGGACCGAGAATTCAAGGGAGACAGCTACGGAATCGCCCTTTTGGTTGGATCGACTGTTCAGGTCGATAATCAACCTGCAAAGACCGAATACGCCGGAGCTGAATATTGGGATACGAGGTTTTATTGGCAGCCTTGCAGGAACTGCAAGCAGTTGCAAAGATGGTATAGGCTCCCCGATTACGCACTCGTGAACGGCGTGGTTGGAGGTGTGGTTTGATGTGCATGTTTGGTTTCAGATGCCGTACATGAGGAGGATACGATACGACGAAACGTAGGCACACAATACTTCTACTTGGGGATGTATACCGTCCCCGATTGACCTTAGGGTGCGCTGGGCTCTGCAAATACGAAGCCCAAAAAACCCTTGTGTATAGTTGTGCCCGGGAATTCTCATGTGTTGCCTCCGTTCTGCGAATGGTTTGTATCGTCAGCTCCCCAGAATCGATGTACTGTGTTAGTGGGACGATAACAGATGACGTCTGCTGATTGCGCACGGAATACAGCTGGCGACATCCCGCATGATCTCACACTAGGTTCGGGCTCTCTCCCTCGCATGAAATGGGCCGCAGTCCCAGCGATATGTAATCCAAGTAATGAGGAAGATAACTTCACGAACACTCCGTCAGACAGACACAACCAGTGTCCAATATCTGACATTCATCGAAATATGTCCTTCATTCCAATGGCTACCTGGTAGCAATAATCAAAGCTCTCACCGGACCCCATCAGCGTCAGCATTCTAATATATGCCTCTTTGAACGAGGGACTTGCTAAACGGACGAGGCCGATTTTATTTGGTCACGAGCGGCACTTTGCATCAGTGTTCTGGTTGTCCTGTGAGGCTGGGTCGCAAGCGTACCGGTTTCTTATGCATTTGAATCATTCAGTTCTTGAGGCGATGTTACGCAGTCAAGACGTCTCTGTTGTCTGTACCTGCATGATCAACGCTCTTCAAGAGCTCCGGCTTGTCTTACCTTAAAAAAAGTCTGAGATATTCGCGCACGTTTTTTTTGGGGACACAGCGACTGTGGAATCACCTTTCTATGACACGCTGTTCGGATGAGAAAGTGGGATGCCGAGAATACTTATAGGGCCCCAACCACATGCAACTTTGTTTTACAAGGTCTTTGGCATGTAGAGTGGTTTCTCTTCAGAGAAAAACAACCCAGTCAGCCCGCATAACATACCGTGCCCGTATCGCAAACCGTGGCGACCTCGAATCCAAGTCTTACCTGCAGCACTTTCCAGCAAAATGGAACGCACCCCGACCTCAGAAAAAGGGGCGTAACATCCGGGTACTACGATCCAACGAGAGACGCTAGTGAAAATCTTGGGAAATTTGCGTGGGGGTCGACGATACCAGGCACCAACGAGAATAAGAGGTTTTTGCGCAGTACTTCCACATTCGAATAGATATCGCCAGGCCAGTGGTCAGAGTGTCCTCGAAAGGATTTGTGATCTTGGCTGAAGCTACGTGGCAAACAACGACAAATATCACTTCTTTCTTCGACGCCACCATCACAACCGAAAAACCCACCTCAACAAGTGTACACTCCCTCATAATTCGCCCCTTTCTGTGCACCAAGGGAGCGTGTATGAGGAAGTCTACACTGACGGCACTTGGTGTCTTGGTATTGTACCAATCTCTTGTTCACATATTACGCCCGCTGTGACAAGATTAATGCAAACTCTTTCAGGTGCGAATGGCAGGGCGTGGGCAATGCTTTTAGATTTCAGGGTTGGGACCACGAGCCCTGCGGACCCTTCCTTGGAGATAGCTCAAAGCGACTCTGTAGAACATCCGCCATCAATGCATTGTGTTCTGACCCGAAGCGTTCACCCTCAGTCTCACCATGGTCCACAAGGAAGACACATATTTCCAGACGACTCTCGCTTTCCGGTAACTGCAATTTTATAACAGCACACCCAAATTTATAGGCAACGATAGGAGGATGGCGTTGGATACACATATACCTCGACTTGAGGAGAAAACCTTTTCGGCGACATCACATCAAAGGACCTAGTCCCATCGCCACCTGGCCAATAGGCTCCCTGATGTCGGCCTCCACACCGAGCCCAACATATTTTGTCCCCTCCTTGAACTTCGGAAAGTCAGGTGGATTCTGACCTGCGAAGAACGCCTCAGCCTGCTTTATAACGTACGCAGAGTTCAGAGGCGTCTTCGGGGTAGCCCCAATGTACATCACTGAAGGGACCACGGCCAATCAGCTCCTTTGAAAACACGGATGCGAAGGACTCGATCCTCACCCGCAGAATCGGTTGTGCCGGTGTGCTCTACTTCGACGGAATGAACCACGTCCTGAAGAAACCTCGTCAATAACATCGAGTGCTACTGTATGCTTCACTTGCGCCGTGCCAGAAGACCATATCACCCGGTTTCACTTTTGGGACGGATGTCATCGTCTCCGCGAGCCTGAGATGGGGGTGCAGGGTTGGTGTCGGTCGAGGACCAGTGTACCCGGCCCGACTAGGAACGATACCAGGAAAATCTGCGGTTGAGATATCTGCCGCGGAAGTCAAGCCGGCATCCGAGTCCGGAGAGCAAGAGAAAAAACATACCAAACTTCCAGTTCTTGGGATCGAGGATGTCAGGAGAATCCTCGGGCACTGTTGGGCGGAAAAATGGGCGAAGCATTATGTACGCGTTCGACAGTTGAACGTCAGGGAAGACACGCAAGATTCCCTCGGTCGGCGCTGTCTCGCTAAGGGACCAACGATTGGTCAATATCCACGATCGAAGATGATCGACGCCCACGCACCTCATGGCTATCCATCCCTGAAATGTCCTGAACACGGTCGCCAGTTCAGATTGTCCGTACAACGCGCTGTTGGCATCGAGGCGGTTCTCAAGCTCATAAGGGTCGTGCTTGCGCCAGTTCCCGGTGAGAATGTCCTCGAAACAGCGACGAAAGGTCTTATCTTCCCATCGCTCGATTGAACCACCTACAGACCATTCACTTTAGATCAAACATGCTATAACGTGGCATACTGTCGACGTGAGGCGGGAAGGCTCCCCAGTGACCGCCGGGGTGGCGGATGCGAAATCGATCCGCATATGTCAAGGGAACAGAGAGATCGACGCCCTCAAGTGTTTTCCCCGACTTGACGTGATACAAGTTGTTGAGCCATACTGAGGCCTTCAGAACCCCTGGGTGAGCACGCGCTTGCAGTTGAGGACGTGTCCAGCTACAGCACGGGTGGGTCAGAAGCTGGAGGATGGACTGGAAAACGACAGACTAGAGCTCGAAAAACTGCTTGTCGTGTTCAGGGAAGCCTGTTCGATGGTGAGAAAGAAGCCCATGTCGATCTGGCTGCTGACCTTCCACATGGGGGTTCGCCTTGACAAACTCTTCCAGCTCCGTTTTCCAGCCGGCGGCTGTCCTCACGTCGACGACATTATGAATCACGACCGCACCCTTGCGTTTGATCGCCTCGATCTCTTCCGGCGACAGCTTGTCCAGGTCTGCGAGGTCCACCTGGGGAATGAACTAGCGAACGGTGTTGACTAGCACGCCATGGCGAATCATGAGAATAAGCGACTAAGCTCACATCGGGACCAGCCTGCACGACATTGGCAGTGCGTGTCGCCAGCTCACTGAGAAAGTCTTTCCAAGACGCAGTGAGCTGTTCTTCCATTGTAGAGGGGACAAGCTCGCGTTTCAAGTCTAGGAAACGAGAGGGACATACGAACGAGCCGGACATGCTGGGGAATTGAAGCGATCAAGAGTACTAAAGTGGGATGGCCTTGCTGTATGACCCTCTTTTATACCACCCCGTGGCCGCTCGAACAGTGCCTCATTTCAGGGGGCTTGGCGGCATCTTGCTCTCTCCACCTGCTATTACCCCGAGATTCCTCCGGCGGTGTGGTATCCATATTTATGTAGACCGTCTTTGAACGCTCAATCCACGCCCAGTTCTGCCATTGAGAGGAAGGTTTTGACCAAGCACACATTTAATTTCAACATAGCTGTCTTCAATCCTGTACATGAAGCCGATGACAAGTTCAAGCCCGAAGAGACAATGGTGGCAGCAGCATCCGCACCGCTATGGTAGTATGAAAAAGTAGAATGTCGCACCACGTATTCTCAGGCGACCTGGACAGGCGGAAGACCCATCACTACCCGACCGATCGGACCCTTCACGTCCGCATCCGTACCGAGGCTAACAAACGTTGTCCTCTCCCCGAGCGGCGCAAAGTCAGGTGCCACGGTTCTGTTCAGCTGCGAAAGTCTCGGCCTGCTTGAGGATGTATGCAGAGTTTTGGGGCGTCTTCGAGACAGCACCGATGTACATCAACGTTAACAATTCGTATAGTCGTGCAACAATGTGCCCAGCCAGCCAAAAAAGTCAAGCAGGTTCCCAGCAGGTTGTGGACGCACTTCCGCCTCAACTCTACCACTCTCTTCCTCCTTGGGGGCGACGAACAGTCACAGGCACAGGCAGGTTCTAGTGGCCCCACCACCTGAAGTGTCATCAAGCGTCAGCCTAACATTCAGTTCAAAAGCTGGCCTGCCTCCCCAGTTAGTCGCTCATGATGGAAAAGGGTGTTGATACCAACTTAGTGCTGTGGTGGGTGCACACCTTGTTGTCCCCTTGCCCTCGTCATCCCCTTGCCCTCACCATTTTCGTCAGCAGTGTGATAGTGGGCGTGCCATCACGCACCCTCGCCCTCGTTGTCATCGGCGGTGTGGTCCCAGGTGTGCAGTTGGATGAGTGTGGCATGCTGTCGCACCACCCAGTTATGGTGGTAGTGGTTAGTGGTAGCAGGCCTTGGTGTACATGTGCAATGCGTTGTCTTCGAGGTTAGTATGTGCTCATGGTAGTATACAGCGGACATACCTTACCGGTCGCACGCAATCAATCACAACGGCTGAAACTGTTTGATTTCTCACGGCTTCATGGGTTTTGCCAAGGGCCTGGCTCGGCCGAGCTCGTGGCTTCTTGAAATGCCAAGCCGGGCTCCAAGCTGCACCAAGCCTAACATTTTGCTGGATCTACCCTACATACATTCACACATGCATACGTCCCCTTTCCGAAACATGTACTGTACCCGCCTCGTCCGATGATCCGCACCACGTTTGTTCCTCGGCCATGTGACGAGGAACTGCCCAGGACCAGGCGTTGTTGGTCATCGGATATTTCCGAGGTCCGATGGTGTCGAGGCTCCACTTGTGGTAAGGATGTCCAAATCAAACCTGGTGGGCTGGACAGTGTTGGTCGGGAAATCAGGCGAGTGTAAGCTGTTTGCACCGGACGAAGCGCGATTTCGATAAGCCACGCAGTAGATGAGCGCCATAAGAAATAGCGAATTGGATACGAGCAAGGAACACACGACCTGTTGCGAACAAAGTGTGAGAACTTGTTGGAGCTTGATTATGTTCGCGATTACTTACTTCGGTGTCAGCCATCACAGGTATCAAGAATAAGATATTGGATAGCTGAATCACAGCCCGCAAACAGCATACAAGACTGACGATGATACAAGAGGAAAACGCTGTAATGATTGATCGTCGTAGTGAGCGTTTCAACCTTATGGAGCGCAACAAATGAGTTGGAATGGCGATTAATGCGCAGTCAGATAAAATATTTGCTGTATCCCGAAGTTAGAATTCGAAAAGAGAGTATTTGACAAGAGACTCACTGATCAATTCAATTATCACCAATAGCTGCCCGTTCTGTTGGCTTGGGTCCGCGCAGAAACCATGGCTGAATGCACATCTCGCCACGAATGATGCGATTAAGGAGAGCCACACCAAGATAAATAGCCCAGCAATGGAAATCGTTACTCGACGCAAGTTATGAAATGTTGACGTGAGGCGCAGGATGGATGATATGATAACAAGCCTCACTGACCTAAAAGCAAGGTTGAGTAGGTATTCCGAGGAGACAAAGAGGATAACAGACCAAACCACAGTGCGATACGCGATTGCATGCATCCAAAATGAGACCATGGAACGTCGGCCACCTGGATATGTCAACGAGAGGACTGGCTAAACTTAATGGGCCATCCCTACCTAGTTCGAAATGCAGCCAAGAGCTAACTACAGAAATGACACTGCACACGAATGTGAGAACTGTAAATGCATCGTCCCATTGAAATTTGTGTACGCGGTAGCGGCAGACCACCCTATAAACTGACAGCAATAGGGCGATAGCGGTTAAAGTGCTTGTGAAGACTATCTCTCAGAGTCAGGCAGGTGCACGTGACATATGATACGCTTACTTTTGAGATTCCTCATAAGAAAGGGAGACATAAAGATCCCCATAAAACTACGATGAAGGAGGGCACTTGGAATTGAATTTTCTAACTTTTTGTCCAAATCTCCAAGCTGCCACAGCATGTCACATGACATGCGCATGGGTGTCTAATTGACTCTCGGCTTCAACCTGGTCTGGCTCTTCCTTATTTAGGTGACATCTCCCTAAATCGCGACGGGAAGTCACCCAGTCACCCACTCGTTCCCTTTGCTGCACCAAGGGAATAGGTATGAGGGGGTCTGCCCTAACGGTGGTCGCAGTCCTGGTACTGTACCAGCCTCATGCTCCCATATTGTTCCCGCGTCCAAGTGCTGTGACAAGATTAACGCAAATTCTTTTAGGTGCGGATGGCAGGACGTTGGCAGTGCTTTTAGATTTCAGGGTTGGAACCGCGAGCCCTGCAGAACTCTCCTTGCTAGAGATCGCTCAGAGCGACTCTGTAAAATAGCCATATCTCTCCGTCTCTGCCATTGATGCATTGTGTTCTGACCCGAAGCGTTCAGCTTTAGTCTCACCATGGTCCATAAGGAAGACACATTTTTCCAGATGACTCTCGCTCTCCAGTAACTGCGACTTCGTAACAGCATACATAAATTTACAGTCATTGACAGGAGACCGGTGTCGGACACACATGCTTCAACTCAAAGAGAAAACAGCACTTTTCGGCAACATCACGTCGAAGGACTTAGCCCCATTGCCACCCTGCCAATAGGCTGATTGATGTCGGCCTCCACACCAAGCCCAACATACTTTGTCCCCTCCTTGAACTTCGGAAAGTCAGGTGGATTCTGACCTGCGAGGAACGCCTCGGCCTGCTTGATGACGTACGCAGAGTTCAGAGGCGTTTTCGGGGTTGCCCCAATGTACATCACTGAAGGGACCACGGCCAATCAGCTCCTGAAAACCAAAAGCGGAGAAGGACTCGATCCTCACCCGCGGAATCGGATGTGCCGGTGTGCTCTACTTCGACGGAATGAACCACGTCCTGAAGAAACCTCGTCAATAACATCGAGTGCTACTGTATGCTTCACTTGCGCCGTGCCAGAAGACCATATCACCCGGTTTCACTTTTGGGACGGATGTCATCGTCTCCACGAGCCTGAGATGGGGGTGCAGGGTTGGTGTCGGTCGAGGACCAGTGTACCCGGCCCGACTAGGAACGATACCAGGAAAATCTGCGGTTGAGATATCTGCCGCGGAAGTCAAGCCGGCATCCGAGTCCGGAGAGCAAGAGAAAAAACATACCAAACTTCCAGTTCTTGGGATCGAGGATGTCAGGAGAATCCTCGGGCACTGTTGGGCGGAAAAATGGGCGAAGCATTATGTACGCGTTCGATAGTTGAACGTCAGGGAAGACACGCAAGATTCCCTCGGTCGGCGCTGTCTCGCTAAGGGACCAACGATTGGTCAATATCCACGATCAAAGATGATCGACGCCCACGCACCTCATGGCTATCCATCCCTGAAATGTCCTGAACACGGTCGCCCGTTCAGATTGTCCGTACAACGCGCTGTTGGCATCGAGGCGGTTCTCAAGCTCATAAGGGTCGTGCTTGCGCCAGTTCCCGGTGAGAATGTCCTCGAAACAGCGACGAAAGGTCTTATCTTCCCATCGCTCGATTGAACCACCTACAGACCATTCACTTTAGATCAAACATGCTATAACGTGGCATACTGTCGACGTGAGGCGGGAAGGCTCCCCAGTGACCGCCGGGGTGGCGGATGCGAAATCGATCCGCATATGTCAAGGGGACAGAGAGATCGACGCCCTCAAGTGTTTTCCCCGACTTGACGTGATACAAGTTGTTGAGCCATACTGAGGCCTTCAGAACCCCTGGGTGAGCACGCGCTTGCAGTTGAGGACGTGTCCAGCTACAGCACGGGCGGGTCAGAAGCTGGAGGATGGACTGGAGAACGACAGACTAGAGCTCGAAAAACTGCTTGTCGTGTTCAGGGAAGCCTGTCCGACGGTGAGAAAGAGGTCAGGGACCATGTCGATCCGCCCGCTGACCTTCTACATGGGGGTTTGCTTTGACAAACTCCTCGAGCTCCGTTTTCCAGCCGGCGGCTGTCCTCACGTCGACGACATTATGAATCACGACCGCACCCTTGCGTTTGATCGCCTCGATCTCTTCCGAGGACAGCTTGTCCAGGTCTGCGAGGTCTACCTGGGGAATGAACTAGCGAACGGTGTTGACTAGCACGCCATGGCGAATCACATGAATATGCGACCAAACTCACATTGGGACCAGCCTGCGCGATCTTGGCAGTGCGCGTCGCCAGCTCACTGAGAAGGTCTTTCCAAGACGCAGTGAGCTGCTCTTCCATTGTGGAAGGGACAAGCTCGCGTTTCAAGTCTAGGAAACGACAGGGCCATACGAACGAGCCAGACATGCTGGGGAAATGTAGTGATCAGGAGTACCCAACTAGGGATCGCTCTTATAGTACCCCGTAGCCGCTCTAACAGTGCCTCATTTCAGGGGGCCCAGGGCGGCACCTTGCTATCTCCACTTGCAATGACGCCGAGATTCCTCCGGCGGTGCGGTATCCATGTTTTTGTAGACCGTCTTTGAAAGCACGCTCAATCTATGCCATCACCTTTCGTCCAGTTCTGTCATTGAGAGGAAGGTTTCGACCAAGTACCCATCTCAATTTCAAAAACCTATACATGAAGCCGATGACAAGTTCAAGCCCGAAGAGACGATGGTAGCAGCATTCGCACTGCTGTGATAGTATGAAAACGTGGAACGTCGTACCACGTACTCTCAGGCGACCTGGACAGGCGAAAGACCCATCGCCGCCCGACCAATTGGACCCTTCACATCCGCATCCGTACCGAGGCCGACAAACGTCGTCCCTTCCCCGAGCGGTGCAAAGTCTGGTGGGTTCTGTCCAGCCGCGAACGTCTCTGCCTGCTTGACGACGTACGCAGAGTTCTGAGGCGTCTTCGGGACAGCACCGATGTACATCACTGCCAAACGCATCGCTAGTGAGCCACTCTCGTCCAACGGGATCGAATCTCACCCGCCGAATCGGTTGCACCGGTGTGTTCCTCTTCGACGGAATGGACCACGTCCTGACGGAACACATCAAGTACATCATATTGGAAATAAAATGGTCCGCTTACGCAGTGCCAAAATACCATGTCTCCAGGGTAGACTCTCGGGACGGACGTCATCGTCTCCGCAAGCCTGAGATGTGGGTGCAACATGGGTGTCGGCCGGGGACCAGTGTAGCCACGCCTCAAGGGAATAAGACCAGGGAAATCGGGGGTCGAGATGTCT
>JBBPTV010000932.1:0-13645 GCA_038094275.1 Tubosaeta brunneosetosa | reverse complement strand
GGGGATATAACAACATTCGGATTCGCGAGGAGGACCAATGGAAAGCGGCATTCATCACCCCGCTCGGACTTTTCGAACCCACAGTAATGTTCTTCGGCTTCAACAACGCTCCACCCACATTCCAAGCTTTCATGAATCATATCTTCGCGGATATGCTTGCGGAGCGCTGGTTGAAAATCTATATGGACGACCTAGGCATTCACACGAAGGACGACATTGAACTCCACCACGATCGCACACGTCGAGTCCTACAATGGCTCAGAAAACATGGCCTCTCCCTCAAGATCTCCAAATGTTCCTTCGACACCCCCCAGATGGAATACCTCGGCATGATCATCGGTCAAGGACGCCTCGAGATGGACCCTGTCAAACTCGCTGCCATCAAGGACTGGAAACCCCCCACATCTGTCAAAGGAATCCGCAGTTTCCTCGGCTTTGCCAACTTCTATCGAAAGTTCATTCCCAACTTCTCTAACATCGTCGCTCCCCTTGTCCTCCTCACTCGTAAAAACGAACCCTGGTTATGGACCTCCCTCCAAGAAACTGCATTCCGCACACTCATAGACCAATTCTGTTCAGCTCCAGTCCTCGCTCTCCCCGACACGTCTCGTCCTTTCTCCATCATGACCGACGCTTCCCTCATTGCCTCTGGAGCTGTCCTCCTCCAAGCCGATGTCAACGGTGACCTTCATCCCTGTGCCTATTTCTCTAAGACCTTCTCCCCTGCCGAACGAAACTATGACATCTACGACCGCGAACTCCTAGCTGTCATCCTTGCCCTCGAAGAGTGGAGACAATATCTCCTCGGAACTTCACACCCCGTCACCATCATCACAGACCACAAGAACCTCTCCTTCGTCAAAGACCCTCGCAAACTCTCTCGTCGCCAAGCCCGCTGGTCCCTCTTCCTCCTCGACTTTGACCTCGTCTGGAAAGTAACTCCTGGAACCCAAATGGGCCCAGCTGATGCCCTTTCCCGAAAAGACTCTATTGACACCTCCGCTGACAACATCGACGCATCTATCCTCCCAGACCCCGTTATCATCAACGCCCTTGACCTCGCTCTCCTCGACCACATCCGATCCTCATCCTCGTCCGACCCACTTGTTCTCCGCGCGATCAAAGCCATGGAGGATGCGACGCCTTTGTTCCCTCGTTCCTCACTCCAAGACTGGTCATTTGACAATGGCCACCTCTTTTACAAAGGTCGTTTATATGTCCCACCGTCATCTCGCTCTGCACTCCTCCATAGCATTCACTCGTCTCCCTCCACTGGACACGCTGGTCAATTCCACACAAAAGCCATCCTAGAACGAGACTTCTGGTGGCCTGGACTTGGTACTTTCGTTAAAAATTTTGTCGCTGGCTGCGCTATATGTCAGCAATCCAAGGTCAACACTCATCCCACTATCACTCCTCTCCACCCAATCCCATCGTCATCGTCCTTGCCATTTCGTCAGATCTCCGTCGATCTTATCACAGATCTCCCTTTGTCCTCAGGTTTCGATTCTATTATGGTCGTGGTCGACCATGGCCTTACGAAGGGGGTAATTTTCATCCCTTGTAACAAAACCATTGACGCAGCAGGAGTCGCCAAGCTTTTCTTCGACAACGTATTCAAATGCTTTGGCCTCTATGATTCCATCATCTCGGATCATGGTCCACAATTCGCCTCCGCGTTTGCCCTAGAACTCGCCCGCCTCCTCCAATACGACATTCGACTCTCTACTGCATATCACCCCCAAACTGACGGCCAAACTGAACATACAAACCAAGAACTCGAGACCTACCTCCGTATCTTCTGCGCCAACAACCCCCACTCCTGGTTGGAATTCCTCACTACTGCCAAATTCCATCACAACTCCGTCCCCCATAGCTCCACTAAGTCATCTCCGTTCTCTCTCCTCCTTGGATACGAACCCCGATCATTCCCTGCCCTGGGTAAAACATTCATCCCCGCTCTATCTGACAGATTGATCGCCCTGTCCAAGGCACGGGAAGAAGCCCTCGCAGCACATGACTCCGCCCGCATGGCAATGACTCGCCACTCCACCCGCTCGTTCTCCCCCTGGAAAGTCGGAGACAAAGTATGGCTAGAAGCCACCAACCTTCGCATCCCTTATCCCTCTAGAAAACTCGCTCCAAAACACCATGGACCTTTCGAGATCTCCCAAGTCATTTCTCCCCTCGTCTATCGTCTCAGGTTACCCCCCTCCTGGAAAATCCATGACACATTCCACGCTTCCCTTCTATCCCCGTTCAAACAAACTAAAGCACATGGTCCCTCCTTCCCTGAACCGCCTCCGGAAGTAATTGATGACGAAGAAGAATTCGAAGTGGAAGCTATCCTATCGCACAAAGGCCGACCTGGTAACTATCAGTACCTGACCACATGGAAGGGGTACTCTCGGTCCGAAGCTACATGGGAACCTGAAGAAAATCTCCGTCATGCTCCCAGGATCCTCTCCACATATAAACGCTCCCATTTCCTGAAGTAACTTGTTTTCCCTTGTACTTCCCATTCACTCGCACTTGGCTCGAATCAGCGAAAGTCATAGCGAGCTGCTGTGCGCCGCTACCTAGTAACTGATCCTCTGGCGACGCGTTCTTCGTTTTGTCTCTCTCCCTGTTTCCTCTTTTGCAGTGGCCTCATTGTTCGCTCGATTACATTTCCTTTTGAAATCAAACAAAGCCTTCTTCATACGTTCAACTTCGTTTCCTCCTATGTCTATTACTCTTCGATCTCGCTCCTCTACCACTTCGGACCCATCGCCTTTACGCTCTTATCCTGTGCAGCCTTCTTTAATTCCACCTCATGTTTTGCCTATTCTCTATTCGGCTATTCTCTCTGATCCTGCGCTTCAGCGAATCGTCCAAGAGGACCCTTTATATCGGAACGATGACACTTTACGTCATCTCATTGGATTGTTTCACACTGTGGTGCGCATTCAAAATCTTCACTTTCACTCCGCTCCACAAAACCTGCCCTCTTCTTTTGGAGTCCCTCTTCGTGTTGCTATCGGGCAGTTGTCTGAACGAGTCCTTGATCTATTAGTACTAAACCGTTTTGCCAATCTCGTACCTAAACTTCCCATTCGAATTATACTTCCTGTCTTTCGTCCCATATTCTCCTCTTTAACTACACAGGAACGAGATTTTTACCTCGAAAATGTTACCTCTCGCCCAGATGGTGGTCAATCTACCCGATCACCCGTGGAAGAACCCCCTCTTCCCGTTCCAGCTCCCTCTTCTCCCACAGAGTCGTCTTCTCTCACCCTGATTGATCGTATATCCTCCCCACCTCCGTCCGCTTCGTCGTCAAACTCTGATACTATCTACATCGGTCCGATGTACTGGGACGTTCCTCCTCCACCCCCTGAATCCTCTCTTAGTCCCTCCACTTTGACGATGATAACTGATGCACTGGACGGCGCCACAGTAGCCGATGGCTCTACCATCGTTGACCTTGAAGCCCAAACACGAGTTCGTGCTCTCTACCGACGTCTGGCCAATGGACGAACGATACTCGACTCTCCCACTCAAATACTAGAATCTTGGTTCTATCGCCGAGAAGCTACCCCATCCACCGTATGTTTTTACTGTCATCGTACGGGTCATTATCGAGTCGATTGTCCCCAATTTCATTGTCCTCGTTGTCATACTCCTGCTCCGGGTCATCTCGCCATCCACTGCCTTCGTTCTTTTTGTGACTTTTGCAGTCACTGGGGTCACGGTCCACCTCTCTGTCCTAACCGACTTTGCGCCCTCTGCATGGAACCTGGTCATATCACCGATGACTGTCCCTACGCCGCGCACATGTCTGGACTCTTTTCTGAGGAAGTCGCTGGAGTTTATGAAGAACAAAATTGAGCTGGTACTTCAATTGTACGACAGGGGTAATGTTACGATTTTTCTTTCCTTTCTCTCATCTCGTTCCTTCTTGTTTCCATTGTTCGTCTTGTTCCCTCTAATCTCCATTGGTCACTTCGCCTCGCTTATGTAAACCTCTTTTGATTGGACGATTAACTCCTTAGCCGTTTCTCCCACAACAGTGATGTGTCCCCTTATTCCATCACATTCTATAGCATTCCATTCTCTCACGATAGGAATACTTATATACCATTTGCCCTGTACTTTTATTCCTTACACTGATTCTACGCAATCCAACGTAGCAATCTCTTGTCCTCGAGCGATTCTCGAGTCCTCTGAGTCTTCCTCGTCAACGTCGACTACCGTCGTCTTCTCTTTCCGAGATCTTAGTCAACGTCCTTCGTCCTCAGTACACAATTCCATTGTGACCTTCGTCCTCATCCTTGAACTCGGAATCTACGATCTTTGTCGTATTCATCCTTTGTCCTTGAGCGATTCTCAAGACCCGTGTGCTCTCCTCGTCATCGTCCTCGGTCCTTTGCCTTTGGTTCGCACTTAGCTTGCTAGGAGAGACGCTGTGGTACCTCTTCGTGAGCGTCCGCCTCTCTTGGGTTAAGTCGAACGCCCTCTTGAGTACGTTTAGCGTTACACAACCATGACCAGGGAAGGAAAAAGGGCAACAGAGGCTGGCAGCAAGCAGCAACAATGGTAAGGAAGGAGAGGAACAGCAGTGAAAATAGCAGTGATGGCAACAATAGAGAAAGGCAAGCGAGTGACAATGATGACTGGGAAGAGGACCAGCAGCAGTGAAAACAATGGCAACGACAATGGAGGAAAGGCATAGACAGCAGGTGGGAAGTGATGACAATGACTACAACCATGGCAGAGGGAGGGAGTGATAACAGTGAGGACAAGAGTGGTGGTGGCAGTGGCAATGACGATGACGACAGCAACCACAATGGAGTGAGAAGGGAAAGGGTGTGGGAGTGTGTGAGACTGCAGTGTCAGCACTGTTAGCCGCCATGGCCCATGCGTAGGGCTGCTGCCACTGCAGACAACAGCAGTGATGTTAAGGAACAGAAAGAAAGAGTGTGGGAGACAACCTAATAGCACACCTGATAGATTAATCCCATGGAAGATCCCATTATGGCAGTGCTGAGCCTTGCCAAGCCTTGCTGAGGGTGCTCCAAGCTAGTCAGTAGTATAGTGTCCAAAGCCTAAGTCTAACTAGGTATTTGGGGTGGGATTTATTGCTGGGGTCAAGCAAGTAAACTGTGGAAGCCAAAAAAGGCTTGACGACGTAATCCAGGGTTAAGCCAAATAAGGCTTCTTTTTCGGGCATGCTAGGTGCATCAACACGTGGTCGAGTTAGCACTGCTCCGCCCCAATGACCATATATATCGTCCACCAGGCCAGCCTCGAGGTGTCCTCGTCCAACCTCCACGGACAGCGGTGACTCGCAACGTTGTCTCTTGGTCACTCGCACGCAGCCGCGCATCAATCTCAACGCCCAAAATCTCTAAAGCAGTGCGTCAGGGCTGCGCTTTTCCTCGAACCCCGATCAACAGGGTGAGCTCGTCTTCGGCATGCACTTTATCCCTGCCTTCCTCCGCAAAGACTCGAAGGCGTCTCTCATCAACGACCTCTTGAAGAAAATCGCCAACGAAGATGACCACAGCGACAAGGTCAGCCGTCTCCCCACGCCCGTGTGCCATCCCATCCCATCCGACTCACGCAGGACATCTTCAACGTCGTCGTCATCGGCCAAACAGGCGTCGGCGTCAGCTCCCTCGTCAACATGATCACCGGATTCCTCCAAGCACCCGTCTCCACCGACGTCAGTCCCTGCACAAAGGCCTTCACAGCCTACCCCTTCTCCCTCAACGGCCGTATCTTTCGGCTCATCGACTCCCCCGGCTTTGGCTCCTTCAAATGCCCCACCTCCACCATCACCAAGGCCCTCCGCGAGCTCGACGCCCAGTTTGGGATCGACCTCGTCGTCAACTGCCTGCGTGGCACCCGTGGGGACGCCAACGCGGGCTACCAAAACTACACTGCGATACACGCCGCCGTGTCCGGCGACGTGCCCATCGTCGCCGTGATTACCTGTTTGGAGCGGTACGGCGAGACCATGGATCACTGGTGGTCGACCAACGAGGCGGATTTGAAGGCGCGGCGCATGGTCTTTGCGGACCACGCGTGTGTCACCACCCTCGAGGCCTCGACGTCCCGCGATGCCGTGTTCAAAAACAGGCTGTCAGAGTCGGAGAGGGCGGCAAAGCAGCTGATCATGCGGAATTGTTGGGCAGAGAAGAGAGGCGTTGCAAGAGGCGTTCGCCAAGGAGACATGCTCCTTGGAAATTAATGAGACGTGTGTATGTCAGTTCGGTTGTTGTTGGTGGATGCTCTGCTAGCGACGGGATAGGGTAAATATGACGCAAAGTCACGAATTCAAGAGGCTCGTGCAGAGCTCGCGCTGGGTAGGATCAAGAAATAGAACGTTGGAAGCTTCCGCAATGTCGGTGTAATTCGAGGAATGAAACCATAACCAGTATCGGGTCCCTTTACACACGTGTTGAACTTCACATGTTGACGTGATCTCGTAGCAAGTCACGTCAAGCGGAGCATAGAACCCACACAAAGTCAGAACGACATGACTATCGCTGCTTTGTTGGTCAATGCTTCCTTCACGTAAAATACCTGTGTCTTGCGATTAAGACCATATCTCTCGGAACGAAAAATCGGAACACGAGGGGTGCCTGCAGCTGAGCACGCGAGTGCTCCGTGACGCCGAGAGGGTGGCGATAGCCTCCGGGGTTTCCTCACGTTAAATCATGCCAACGATGCGAGGTAAACGACCAAAAAGAGAATATTCGGCTACTCTGCCGTGGGGGTGTGAGGGGATAAGAGTGGGGAATCAGCGGAGGCACACCCGGAATGGGGCCACTGCAAGGCATGCCCTCAGCGCGGGCATGCGGCACGCTTTCCATGAGGCGTCACTTCGTCTTGCTGGGAACACCTTCTTAAAAGAGCCACTCGAGGATAAGAACGCCGTCGTCGAGCCACAAACTACCCTCACTCAACCACTGCGTGCTTCCCCAAACTCCCCCCGCCCTTAGGATGGCGTCAACCAAGTTCTTCGCACCCAGCAGGCTCTTCACCGAAACCCCCATGTTCAGTCGGTTGCGCGGGTTGAACCCATTTGAAAACAAACCTTCACCGCTCCCCATGCCGGTGGACAATGTGGGTCCCTTTTTTTTAGCGCGTTCGCTGCAGCGTGCCCTAAAACAAAAATGATTCACACCTTCTCCAAGGGCGACCGAGTGCACGTCATCGTCGTTTTTGGACGCACTGGCATGGGCATCAGCTCCCTCGTCAATCTCATCCTCGGCCGCGAAGACGCACCCTTTAGCACCGACATGCACCCCTGCACGCTCGTACCAGCCGCATATAGAGTGGAGATCAACGGACATGCATTTGATATTTATGACATCCCCGGGTTCGGAAACGACTTTGTCCCTGAAAAGACGATCGGCGAGCTCTACAGCGAACGCGGCATCGACCTCCTCATATACTGTCTGAGACCCAAGGAAGGCATCGCCAAGAAGATCTACAACGGGGTGCGGTCGGCAGTGCCCGAGAGAGTCCCCCTCGTCGGCGTCGTCACGGGGCTCGAGAAACACAGCGTGTCGATGGAAGACTGGTGGTCCGGATCGCGAAAGAACGGGGAGATGCTGGCGTCCAGGGGCTTGAAGTTCGTCGACCACGCGTGCGTGACGACGCTCTCGAGAGAAGACGTCTCGTACAACATGGACTTGTACGAACGACGGTATCAGTCAGCCCAGGCAGTGAGGAACCTCATATGGAGGAACTGCAACGGCACGAAGCGGGCCACGTACGTCAAGAGCGCGGGCTATCTTCCTGACCTACCGTATGCTTGATGTGTGCCTCTTGTTCTCTTTTCTTCCTTTTGTGTATGGTTACGAGTGGATAGGCTGCGCCTTGGTCACGACATGTGCATGTGTTCACGATAGCGCACCTGGACGCTCTATTTTTCTTTATGATAACTCACGCTCGTTTCGTTCGTTCGTCGTTCGTTGGATAGAAGATCTGATAACTAGCTTGGGTGTACAATAATGGAAGATATGGGGTATCTGTTCTAGCGGACGCCGATTGACGGGGATTACAGGACCCTAGATCAGCTGGGTCGCAGGAAGGTCGAAGGATAGATTTGACCGTTGTTTGGCATCTGTTTATTTCCGAGGCTCTTGCCAAACAACACCAATGCAATTTATTCATCTACAGTACTACAGACAATGTCACTGAGAAAGACGTAGGGGCAAAACAAGCGATCTAATCAAGGTGCTGTTAGGCAAAGGAACGAAGAGACTCTTCTCGCCAGAATGGAGGGCTGTATAACCCTACGCTACACTAGTCACGCGTAATACTCGCCTCGTAGTAGAGCGTGGTCCAGTTCTTGTTCGCCCGCCTGTCTCGCTTCCTGCCCTTGACCACGGCAGGTTGCTAGGTTGGGGGTCTTTTTTTCTCACACATGGAGGGGATAAAGACTCTACCACGTCAGGAAGGGAATAATGAGGGTGACACACATATGCGAGATGCGATCTTGAGCAGGGGAGGATCAATTAAAAAACATCCAAAGAATAAGCACTGGGTATTCCAAGTGGGCGAGGTCATCACACAGACGGCAATATGCGGCACGAGCACCCGCAGAGTCCCGTTCAAGTCGGCATGGCTTCGCAGGGTAGTCACTCGAAGATGTGAGTCGGTACCTTCTCGAGCGGGTGTCGACCGATGAGAATGGTATACTCTCAAACATTTGTCTTCTTGATATCTCAGATCTTCTCCCGCGAAGACGTCTCTACAAACGGTGGTATAAGTCGACGCAGGCGGTGGGATCAGAGGACCTTTTTAAAATGTTTTCGAGCTCTCTGTGCCTCGCCCGAGCTGACTGCTTTCGCGTAATATCACGCTTGCGTGTGCTTCAACGATGTCTTCCTCGTGGATAGCAACATATGAGCCTGAAAACACAGATCTATAATCGACAAAGTACTGTACAAACATAAAAACATCAAGGTCCTGACGTGCCTGACGCCCGATACATCCACTCACGAAACATCCATCTATCGGGAATTATGCGACGATCACAGCCCTGCCAGAAAGAAGAAGTTTGGCGTCCAACATATCACAGTACTCTTCAGAAGCAATGAAGAGGCGATCACATCCCTCGTCATCCGCGTAGTCCTTCCACTCCAGGATTATATCAGCGGCACCACTCATGTGGAGAACCCGAGCAACAGCCAGCTGAACATTACAGAGTATTGGGAGGGGACTGCCGAGCTCCTCGCCTTCAGGCCCATTTCCGAACTGAATCTCATCGCCCTCCCTCAAAGTGATGAGCCCCAGAGTAGGTGCATCAGGGTAGGTGGGGGTCGGAATTATTCGAAAGAAGTATCTGACCTAATCGACGGATCAGTAGTGACGATGAGGTATCAATGGAATTATACCTCTCCGCCTTCTTCCTTTGCCTCGATCCCCCACATTAGCATATCATACATGGCGTGAGTATCATGCTGCATATTCATGACGTTGCCGATGCTATTCAGATGGTGCATAATCTTTTCACTTGTGGCAACACCAGCAAACATGGCTATCACTTTTAGAGTGTCAGGCTAAATGAAAGTCGTGAGCACACGAGTAATGATTCCAATAGTTCGGTGGAAACCTTTTCGCGTACAGAGTTTAGAATTATATGTGCCAGATCGGGACGAACTCCAGTAGGATCGGAAGGCCAAAATTTCAAGCTACTCAGCAGGCAGAAATCCCCGTCACGTTTAAATGACTGTTTGAGATGTGATTAAGGGGAACTGGTTTCGACGTAGATATATGCGCACCAATGCCTTCAGGGCCACTTGTTTTCGTTTCCCAAATTCTCCTTCTTCGTTGACTAGCTGAAGGAGCCTGCTCGTCTTCACATTGACGGCCTCGTTGACAGAAAAATTGGTGCTTGTCCCGGATTTTCGCCCTCCTATATTCATGACTGTCGCATTGATCAGCATCGAAAAACCTCCGACGGCGATTGGGCAGTTGTACCCACATGCGACACCGAGGTGAGTAAAGAACTCTGCAGCCATGTCCAGCACTGGGCCGAAGTTGACGGTTTTGGGGTCCACTCCCCGGAACAACACCTTGAAAGACTCCGGTGCTGACACGAAATCCTCCACCTTCAGACTTTCGACTGCGACAGATGAAAGTGAGCATGAGGGATAGGGCGATCAGAGTCCCGGACCAACTGTTTTCCTTCAATCTTTCATCGCAGGCCCCAAGTTGCATCCAGAACTGATTCAGCACCTCACCACCGAATTTTTCCGACTCCATGATCAGGAAGTACAAAAATTTGTGAGTGATGGCCACAAATTTACCACCTTGTATTCCTGATGCTTGTATCCGACTCGTATTGGGCCAATTCCACAGAGAATTATCTTGGAGGATTGCCAAAGCGTGTTGATCCATTGTTACCGTGAGTTGACAGTACTGCAGTTGTTATTATCGTTGGGCATCAGAAGCTGGGCGTGATGATTACATGACGCTGTGACACGTGTCACAACCTGTGGATGTGACAGATGATGCACGATCCTACGTCTACGCTACGAACAAGTAGATGGTCACTCGAGGATGAAAACCTAAGTGTGGGAATGAACAGTATAAGCCATGGTTCGCTCAGGAAAGAATGTTGCTATTAGGCAAAGGAACGAGCCCGAATCGTGCAGACGAGGCAGTTCGAAGAATTCTTACTGTATGATGTACTCGAATTTAGTGAGGACGGCCAGGACAAGACAATCCTTGACAGTATTCTCCAGATAGAACACCGTGAGAGGGTCAACTTGTTCATATATCGGAAACCAGACAAGACATTGAATATGAGCACCGACGCCGGGGAATCGTGGACGACAGCCTGGATAACTGTACGGATCATTCTGAGAGGCTATCAATCGGGTGACATTGTACAACGTGATTACCCTACCTCGAGTCTCTGGGGCAGCAATCCCGCCGGTGCTTGCTCTACTACGTCAGGAAGGGAATAATGCCAATCAGCATGGCACGACGAGCACGTTCAAGCTGGTAAGCGTTGGTAGCCGATGGTAGCCGATGGTAGCCGACGGTTTGATACCAACTCGGATTCACTGATAGTGAGGGTAACACACACATGCGAGATGCGATCTTGAGCAGGTAAAACACTCAAAGAATAAGCACTGGGTATTCCAAGTGGGCGAGGTCATCACACAGACGGCAATATGCGGGACGAACGCCCGCAGAGTCCACGTTCAAGTCGGCACGGCTGCGCAGGGTAGTCACTCGAAGAAGGCGTTCGGTACCTTCTCAAGCGGGTGTCGACCGATGAGAATGGTATGCGCTCAAACCTTTGTCTTATTTGTATCTCAGATCTTCTCCCGCGAAGACGTCTCTACAAACGGTCAGGCGGTAGAATCAAAGGACCTTTTTTAAATGTGTTTTCAAGCTCTTTGTGCCTCGCCCGAGCTGGCTGCTTTCGCGTAATATCACGCTTGCATGTCGAGCTTCAATGACGTCTTCTTTGTGGATAGCAACATATGAGAAAACACAGATCTATAATCGAGAAAGTGCACAGGACTGTACAAGCATAAAAACATCAAGGCCCTGACGTGCTTGAAGCCTGAAACATCCACTCACGAAACATCCATCTATCGGGAATTATGCAACGATCACGGCCCTGCCAGAAAGAAGAAGTTTGGCATCCAACATATCACAGTACTCTTCAGAAGCAATGAAGAGGCGATCACATCCCTCGTCATCCACGTAGTCCTTCCACTCCAGGATTATATCAGCAGCACCACTTATCTTCAGAACCCGAGCAACAGCCAGTTGAAGATTGCAGAGTATTGGGAGGGGGCCATTGCCGAGCTTCTCGCCTTCAGGCCCATTTCCGAACCGAATCTCATTGCCCTCCTTCAAAGTGATGATCCCCAGAGTAGGTGCATCAGGATAGGTGGGGGTTTGAATCATTCGAAAGGAATATTTGACCTAATCGATGGATCAGTAAGGACAATAAGGTATCAATGGAATTATACCTCTCTGCCTTCTTCCTTCGCCTCGATCCCCCACAATAACATATCATACATGCTGTGAGTAATCTGGTCCATATTCATGATGTTGCCGATGCTATTCAGATGGTCCATAATCTTTTCACTTGCAGCGACACCGGCAAACATGGCTATCACTTTTAGAGTGTCGGGCTAAATGAAAGTCGTGAGCATACGAGTAACGATTCCAATAGTTCGGTGGAAACCTTTTCGCGTACAGAATTCGGAATGATATGTGCCAGAACGGGACGAACTCCAGTAGGATTGGAAGGCCAAAATTTCAAGCCAGTCAACATGCAGAGATTCCCGTCACGTTTAAATGACTGTTTGGGATGCGATCAAGGGGATCTGGTTTCCACGTAGATATATGCGCACCAATGCCTTCAGGGCTACTTGTTTTCGTTTCCCAAAATCCCCTGTTTTGTTCACTTGCTGAAGGAGCTTGTCCGTCTCCACATTGACGGCATCGCTGACAGAAAAATCGGAGCTTGTCCCGGATTTTCGCCCTCCTGTATTCATGACTTTCGCATTGATGAGCATCGAGGTCTCCGATAGAGATGGGACAATTGTACCCACATGCGACACCGAGGTGAGTGAAGAACTCCATAGCCATGTCCAGCACGGGGTCGAAATTGACGGTTTTGGGATCCATTCCCCGAAACAACACCTCGAAAGACTTTTGTGGTGACACAAAATCCTCTGCCTTCAGACATTCAACTGTGATAGATGAAAGTGAGCATGAAGGACGGAGGGGTCAGAGTCGACCAACTGTTTTCGTTCAATCTTTCATCGCAGGCCCCAAGTTGCTTCCAGAAATGATTCAGCACCTCTCCACCAAGTCTTTGCGATTCTACGATTAGGAAGTACAAAAGTTTGGGAGTGACGGCCAGAAGTTTACCACCTTGTTTTCCTAATGCTCGCCGGATCTGTCTCGTCTCGGACCAGTTCCATAGATCATTACGTTGAAGGATCACGAGAGCATGTTGCTCCATTATCACCGCAAGTCGACGGTGCAGTTGTTATTACTCTTGAGAGATATGTCTGGGCCATAGATGACATGACATGTGAAACAGCCTGTGACGGTTCGACACATCGACACAACATAGTCAGCTTTCCCACGCTTCGATCTGGCCCCTCTCAAACAGAGAAAACCAAAAAGTCTGAACTGGTTGGCACAACAAAAAGCACCTTACCATGGTTAATGTACCTCCTACCAGTTGACCTCTAGAAACAATACCCCGTCACAAGGGGATACAGATCAACCCCACAAGCCCCACTGCGTTCAACGATTTGAACAGACCATCCTACCTGGCACTCCGAAACTAACATGCCTACCACCACTACACATAAAATACAAACTGAAGCTCTGCCATCTGTCCGCCAACATGTAACTGCAAGCCCACTGCGCATGCATCGCCGTCCGAGTCAGCCCACCTGATATGGTCTAGTTTGTGTTCTGGCATACACAAACTGAGCCTAGGGCTACGTCACAAGATTTGCAAAATTTAGATACAGGTATATTATCGGTTATTGTGCAGAACAATAGATTATATTCGTGTGTAGTTCTCTGTTGGCCGTTCCAATCGCGAGGGAGATTATATAGCTATCTTAAAAAGCTGCTCTGCACTATATACATC
>JBBPTV010000931.1:0-13653 GCA_038094275.1 Tubosaeta brunneosetosa | reverse complement strand
GAATGAAGACACACTGTTCACTCTTGAAGTGTTTGTTTTCCACACCGCTTTGGTTTTCCTAGTGGATGCCTTCAAAGGGCAACAAATACGGCTTTCGTGGGCCTCTCACCTTCAGCCGCTGAACTGCAATCACCCGCTCCTCCAGCGTAAGAAACCATGCATTGGTGGGAGAATCAGGGAAGAAGAACCTATGGGGACGTGATCAACCGAGGTTATGAGCCAAAAGCTCAGTACCAGTAGACGGCCGCAACGACGAGGGTTATAGTTCCAGCGATGACCATTAACCTTATATTGTCAGTGTTTCGGGACTAGATCCTTACAAGCAGGACCCTCACCATTGCCAGGGTGCGAATCCAACTGTTTTAATATGGAGTGTCCCAAAACCAATGAACCCAGAGATAATTTGTGCTGCCATATGGGTAAGAATGACTGACGGCCCAATTCAATCGAGTTACCTGTCCCATTCATGAGAACTAACTATCCGTTAGCACACACGAAGAGACACTGAGCACAAGTACACTCACACCAATAACCAACCCGGGACGTTTGTTCGTTACGGGTATAGAACATGGAACTAATAATCATAAACCCAGCGGTAATGGAACCCTCACACATGCCTAGCAAAAATCTGCAAACAAAGAGTTCCGAAAAGTTGGTGCAGGCGGCTTGACACGTTAATGAAATGCCCCAAACGATGATGTTGATGCTATATGCAGTGTGAGTGACGGACACAGCAGCCATATAATCGTGATACTTGCCTCATCCATTTGCCCACGGGAAACCGTTGCAAGGCAAGGTTCTGTGGGTATTCAAAGATCAAGTAACTAATGTAGAATATCGTGCCCAGCCTGGTGAGTAGACATCAGACGATTGCGAAGAATGGTTAGATGGTCAGCACCAGTTATACCTACATATGACAATGTCAGAGCGACCTTGAAATACATGATAGCATGGCTTACTGATTGGTTGAGAGATGGGCGCCTTGGCTGTCATTTGTCAGATATATGTTGCGACAATTAAAACCTCACTCAATGCCGAGAATTGCAGCGTTACCCAGCGTGGTTTTATCCATAAATTGGACACTGCATTTCAAAAGTGCATGATTGAACCGAAAGTTGACAAAATATTTCTCCTACAAGTAAAGCGCTGTTCAATGGGGGACCAGTTAGAACGCCACTTTCAACAAAATAATAGCGTAACTTACTACACATCATTGGGAGAATGTGACAATCAATCTTCTTCCTATATGACCACTCCTTAGATAGGAATGCTGGAATTGGCCACCACGAACCTGACGTGCACCGCCTTGGCGGGATCCAGCTCAGTAGACAGACCCGCGATAATCTGTGCACCAGTGTCTGCTGCCCTGGTCGACAGCGTGCGCACATGACGATCCTGTAGATCAGATTTCTCTCTCTTGGTGTCCGAAAGCGCGCTACAGGACGGGATGCGAGGCATGATCATGGGGGGGGGGGGTGTCCAAACCCTGTGAAATGATAACCTCTGAAACGAACTAACTTGATATAGTTATTAGCCTGGTGCTCCCGTACATTCCCGGGATCGTACGAAACGGCATATCCGTGGAGTTACTTAAAACATAACCAAGAGTTTGGGATCCATGGACTCAAGTTGGAGCATGGCAGCTCCAGCACTGTGCGCTGCTCGGTAACGCAGTGGTGCATTTTCGGCCCAGTTAGGCTTGTGAGGTAATTACGGAGATTGTAACATTCGGTTACAAAGTACGAGTGCTTCCGGACAAGACGACTGAAACACGGGGTAGGTTGTATCGTACTAGGTCAATCAAGCTTCTTAGAACTAGCGGCAAACCGTGCGGGGGGCGGAGTATCTCTAGCAAGCTCGCTGGTTAACTTTTCGAAGTCCATACCATTGTGCTTGAAGATATCTGCAATGATAGCATCAACGTCTGTGGTCACCGGCAGTGGTGCACCATCCTTTGACACAGTTTTTGCCTGAATGACTTCCATCATCTGGTGGAAGACATGTATTTTGTCCATAGCCCGTAAATGATCCTGTTACGTTGGCCATGAACGAAAACACAATCATGTTCAACAACAACCATACCCTCAATTTCTCCATCATATCGACCTGGTTTTGCATCTCGGCCTCCTTCCCATGTTCAACAGCACGCCAACTATCCTCCATCTTCATCCACACACAGACATCCCACACCTTAGCATCGATGTTACCTTTCTTGTCCATTTCACATGCGGCCGCCATTGCTCTATAATCGTATGCCCATTCTTCCCATGGTAGACCAAAGGTGGCGTGTTTCATCGTCTCCGGATCGACAGCGCGGCAAAGAAGGTTCTTGACAAAAGTATCCCTCTTCTCTGGAGCCTCCGAAACAATGTTTGATATAGTCGACTCACTGGGTTTGCGGAAGATGATCTCGCGCTGGGGGAACCCATAGCGAAGGCGCAGGACCGCAACACCGGTGAGAAAATCGCGTGTGACTGGAACGAGAACCACGAAGATGAAGAGATCCAAGAGGACATTGCCAAAGAGGGCAACGTTAAGGCGCGGAGCGGGCGTACTCCACTCCGGTGCCAGTTTGCCAACGGCAAACCAGACTCCATAGCGGGACATGCCACGATATATCCGTCTTGTAAGGAGGAAGGACCAGGCCAAGTTCATTCCTAGTAGCATCAAAAAATGCTGTCTAAGATGTCCGGACACGTCGGCCATGGAATCAGGATGAAAAGAGGTTGTCATACCTCCGGGTGGATGCATTGGTGGAGTCAATGTGAGTGACATATATCTCGACCTGTGGGTCACGACTTGCAAGGAATGAGTGTACTGGATGGTCCACTGGCACTTTGTAGGCAGTGGGCATGTCGATGAAAGTGAGCAAGGTATTCAGCTTGTTCCTGGTTATATAAGCAAATATGAGAGCGCCGGCAAATGGTAAACAGCTGAAGGGTGGTTGTCGCTTTGAATCAGTTAAACCGCGCGATAATGAATCAATGCGCGCTACATGATAAGGTGTTCTGCTTGTTCGCCCAGGCAATCCGACGGGCCTACGAGTGGAGTGAGGTGATGTAATAAGTAATGAATTCCCACGGGTTCACATTATAAAACTGCAGTTTTCTGCTTTGTATACTTTTGATTCTTCCACAATCAAAAACGCCAATGAAGAGAAACGACGGTGCAGAGAGTTGAGCTGCCCTCGCTACGAGCGATGGGTTTGCACTGACATCGCCCGTTTGGCACCACCTCCTTGTTACATTGTAAAGGGACGGGCTAGCATTCCTCTGAGGCGTTCTTTCTACCTGTCTACTGATCACCAATGCAACGTATGAGTGGGGCATTGGTATCCGTGTGGGTTCTTAAAGAGGTAGAGCTGGTGATATTCCTCTCCTTCATACCACGGGCCCGCCTCCACGATCTCTGTCACGATCCTCGTACCCTTAGGCGTAAAATGCTTGGCTTGGACCTCCTCTGTGACGCGCTTCGCGATACTGGCTTGCTCGGGACTGTGGGTAAAGATGGCAGACCGATATTCTGCAAGATATGAGAGAAGGTTCAATTGCACTATTTTCGCGACGTACGGGTACCGGTATCAGCACCCTGCCTGTTCAATGTTGTCGGATCATGTGTGCGATAAAAGAATTCTGGAACACATCAGTTTAGGAATGAAACGAGCGTGCCCCCCTCACCAATCAGTTCTCCATAAGTGACAACAGAAGGATCAAACTCGATCCTAACCGCCTCTGCATGATCCGTTGTGCCACCGCACACCGCTCTATAGCTTGGGTTGGTCGACGACACTTTGCCCCCGGTGTATCCAACCGCAGTCTTCAAGATCCCCTTGTTCTGGGAGGGTGGGTAATGCTTCAGAAAGATGTGCTCCACGCCCCAAAAACACCCCGCCGCAAAGGTTGCAATCTCAGGCTGCTGTGTAGCTATCAAGGAGTCAGTTCTGTTTGCGTTTGCCTCATCCCCGACCCTACCTGAAGACATTGCAGAGCGATAGTAAGATGAGTCGACACCAGACGTAGAGAACGGTTTGGTGGTGAGTGAGATCAGTGCAGTGCGAACCTGATTCAGGCGGTTTAACATGGGCAATGCCTGCCAATTCCGTCTGGACAGTGGATTTATGCACACGTTTTACAGTGCTTGCTCATCCGCAGTGTGAACGTCGGTTGACATGACGTGTGCCGACGCACCGATCTGATGACTCACTCTGAATACAGCCTACTACCGCAGATTGAACACTGTCATTTGAGACACGAAATGGATTTGAAACACCTATATGATGCGGAAACGCAGTGACCTCTGTGTAAACTATCGCTTGATAGTATCGGAGTTTTAAAGCATTTCAGTCGGCGGTTAAACTTTACGGTCCGTAGACTCGCGAAGAAAACATTGTCATAGTAAAGTTGGTCTACGCATAGTCCCCAAGTCCCGCCAATGAGTCTCTCATCATTCTTTGCGTCCTTTCTCAACGTCGTCCACGCTGACGCAGAAGAAAAGGAGGAAGTCGCGGTGACCGCGCAGGTCGAGGAAGTTCAAAGTGTGCAAGAGGAAACGGAAGAGGAACCGGAAGACGTCAGTGCAAATACGACTTCGTCCGTTTCTGTCCTTATGCATTTTGTTGTCAGCTACAACCGATATTTCGTGAGGAGTGTAAAAGCTCAACCACATGCGCACCTCTGGCGCGACACTTTGAGCATTGTCAAGAGAAGGTCTTGGCAGGGCATGGCTACAAGGGCGAGGACTGTGTGGAGGAACTGTGAGTTATTCCGTGTTTGTTGTATCGTCATCTGACATTACTGCACAAGATGTATGTACTTGTCTGTCTTTTAGCAATCAGCCTGACGTGTTTTACTTGATTTGACCCACGGATCCCAGTCCAGTATGTGTTTTACAAGCGGCGCCTCTTGACACTAACACTATTGTGTATAGTATGATGCATTGTGTTGATGTATGCCGTCTTTATTCAATCACTTGTTTGCAACCTCACATTTTACAAGGCTTGTGCGGGACCAAAACTTTTTAGTAACTTGAAGTAGGCGGCGTATTAATCACTTCGTTACACTAGGTGAGCACCGCCTTGTGGTAAACTTCGAATCCTGACCCCTTGGTGGCAGAGCAGATCTTCAAAACCGCAGTTCATTTTCAGATGTTGTGATACCTGAACGGAAAATGAATGTGCTGTGATTCCCATCATGCTCTCGTCCTTTGAAATCTGGATATTTGAGTGACAGTGGCCGTTGTTTTCCAGACCCTCAAAAACGGTTGGTATTTTCTTCTCTTCGAAAAAAGGGGCAAGATTACCCTCCTCTGGTGTCTGGCATTCGAACGCACTTGGGCGCAAGGTCCTAGTGCTCTCTACTTGTACATATGTAGTTTGACTGGACATGCCAAAGTTGAATATGACCTTTGTGGGAGCACGTGATATAGTAGTCTGCGTCATGGATCAAAGCGAAACTCTTCTTGAGCGTTCAAGCGGGCTTGACATCAGGTTCGTACCTTAAGTTTGTTGGGTGCAGTTCACGTATGCCTTCTCCAGCAGTAGAAAACAGTTGTGCTGCTGTCATGGCGAACCCAACGATGACCGGAACCGTTGACAATGCCTCCGGGACGGCGGAGGCTCCACCAATTGCCATGCTCCTCCCCTTCTTAAAACTGGCTCTGGCTGGGTTCGCCCTCTTGACTGATCTTGGGATATACCTTCTTCTCTCTGTGGTATATCCCTTGCGTGTCATCTGGTTCATTGCGACCGCCCTACTTTACCCCCTCGTCATCGTGGTCGACCTCGTCCTTAACACTATGCTGTTCACCCCGTTTTCGATCATCTCTGCGGTCTCAATTGCGTTATATCCCGTCTACTTGTTCTGCACTGTGGCATGTATCTTTGGGATAATCATCGGGACTTTTGGCCACTACATTTCTACCACTATCCTTAGCGTCCTTGCCAAATCACCGTATTTCGTCCAGCCTCCAAGTCCTTCATCTCCGTCCCATCCGCCAGGTCCTCAAGTAGCGCTACGGAAGCGGAAGCGAAAATCTGTACGATTGCAGTAAAAGATGTTTTATTTTCTGACAACTCCACAACGTGTATGCCATCAAATAGTATATTCTGCAGATCCGGCTCTTCCACTGCATTTTGTCTGATAACTTGGTTACATATCGCTTGGAAAGAAGGGATGAAGTATTGATGTCTAAATAGATTTAGACCCCTAAATCCTACTGTTTACATAATCTGGTAATTATCAGCTTCAATCCTCTTGACTCTCACTCTCTGATTAGATCGGAACTGCTCTCGTTGCTAGTACCATCACGCAGATTTGGTTGTGATACCAGCCATACAATCGTTGATGACCTCGCCATGCATTCAGCTCACTGAGTCTTTCGATGAACCTAGACCAGAAGTTCACGATTTCTACAACAAATTCGTAGGCGAGGTGGACCTACCTGAATGCACGTATACTACTTTTTAACTGTGCAAAGATGTTTATCCGTTGGCCTGCCAGGTGAGGAACCTCTGCTGAAGCCATCCGGGCGCCGATTTGTACTCTTTCCCATACAATATCATGAAGTATGCATTCCATATTCTATCATATTTTCCGATTGACTATCCATCTAGATATGGCAAATGTACAAGAAAGCGGAAGCATGTTTTTGGACCGCTGAGGAGATAGACCTTTCGAATGACATACGTGATTGGAACAATTGTCTAAACGTTAACGAACGTCATTTCATCTCTCATATCCTCGCCTTTTTTGCTGCCTCGGATGGCATTGTGAACGAAAACCTGGTCGGACGTTTCTCGAACGAGGTTCAAGTTGCGGAAGCACGCTCTTTTTATGGCTTTCAAGCCATGATGGAGAATATCCATTCCGAGACATATTCTCTCCTTATTGATACGTATGTCAAGGATCCTGCTGAGCGCAAGTACCTTTTCGATGCTATGGAAACTATTCCATGTATCAAGAAAAAGGCAGACTGGGCTCTCAGGTGGATCTCTGATCGGGACTCCTCGTTCTCTGAGCGCCTCGTTGCCTTTGCCGTCGTCGAAGGCATTTTCTTCTCCGGCTCCTTTGCATCCATCTTCTGGCTGAAGAAACGTGGTCTCATGCCGGGCCTCACCTTTTCTAATGAACTCATCAGCCGTGATGAGGGGATGCACACCGATTTTGCTTGCTTGTTGTTTAGTCATCTTCGACGGCGGCCGCACCCCAATATCATCGAACGTATCATCAAGGAGGCAGTTCAGATCGAACAAGAGTTCCTCTCAGGTATGTTCTTCGTGTGATTCTTCATTTTGTCCTCCTCATGTTCCCTCAAAGACGCGTTACCGGTGGCTTTGATTGGCATGAACGCACAGCTCATGCGCCAATACATTGAGTTTGTTGCTGATCGCCTGTTAGAATCGCTTGGTAACGCCAGGGTGTACAATGCCACAAATCCCTTCGACTTTATGGATATGATCTCGTTGCAAGGAAAAACCAACTTTTTTGAGAAACGCATGTCGGACTACTCGAAGGCGCACGTCAATTATGTCAACTCGTCAGTAGGGGGAGCTTCTCATAGAATATTGTGAGCATTTCTATGGGATTCTTGCCTCCTTTGGCTGACGCAACACACCAGTTCGCTGGACGAGGAGTTTTGATCCTTTGGTCTAGAGTGCCTTGGTTCTGACACGTATATATGATACACTACCTACGATGCATGGGGGATGTCATCAATCTATTGGTCTGGTAGCATGTTCCTGGGTCTTCAGAGTTTACAGCCTCAAGCTCAACTGTTGATGACATCGATTCCCAAGATTTTCGGCATAAACCATACGTCCCTTTATATTGGATGATGGTTTAAAAAATTTCCAGAATGTATTTATGGCCCCACCTCCACGGCGGTGACCTTGCGATTAACATGACTAACAAAACTCTCGAAAACCCCGCGATCACTCCCGTAGATCCATTGATACACGAAGTGAGGGCCAGTAAACTGAGGCTTTTCACCGATCATGCCACTCGCGCAAATAATCCGACACTGCATGATGACTGAATTCCGGGAGGTCCTCTGTAACGGACGTGATGCTTTCTTCCTTCGCGCGGACCGGGACCAAGTGACTTCCGTCCCAGTGACGAGGACAGATGGAATCCCGGTCGAGTTGGAGTCTCCGGGTTCTGAGATTACATCGATTCCTTCGATCGCATCGAGCACCCGGAGAAGTATGGTGTACGAAACCTCCGACGACGAGGCATTCGGTACTTGTTGATATAAGGTCGTGCGAGGAGGCATTATATTTTGCAGTGTCGGATTAATGATGCGCGCCAGGCACTGCGGGGCAGCTCGCATTAAAAATAATCCAGAGAAATAAGGTATACGCGTACGTCCGGAAGGCGATGGCTTCCAAAACTCCAGGCAATGGCCCACCGCCGAGTTTGCCCTTGAATAAACTCTGTGATAGCGTAGTTATCGACCTTCATTGGACACAAGGTTAGCTGTCCACGAACCACGAGAATACGAAGCTTACTCCGCGTTCGCGTAACAAACCGACTATCAGGGGGATAGACGTCATTTTCCCGAGCATTGATGTATACCATCTTGGTTGGGCATTAATCCGAAAAATCATGTTGAGACGAGAAATAACGGACCTGCACTGCGTTCCATAGTGTACACTTTCCGTAACCATACGGGAGACAAATGCAGCTTCACCACCAGGGGTCACCATCTCGCCTGCAGCGCCTGTACACACCTCGAGTTAACAGTGACAGTGAGTTCACGGGACCTTTCCACAAAACTCACTGCGTTCGGTCTATTTTCCTTTGCCTCTGCCGACTTGGCGACTTCCTCCACGCTGGCATAAAAAGGTGGGTTGCACATCGTGAAGTGAAACCTGATGGTCAGTTAGTCTCGAAAACTTCCATGACTTCCATGACAAAAGAGAGTTACGGTGTTGGAATGGCTCCTTCTAATGGCGCCAGTATTATCTCGCTGGACGACACGTCTATTATAGAAATCCTGTTGGAGAGTCCGTTGCGCTCAACATTTTCCCGGGCAGAACTTAGGGAATCCCTGTCGATGTCTCTCGGACGAGTCTTAGTCTATGGTCAACAAGGTCAACGAAGACTCACCGGTACCAATGAAGAACCACTTTGGTTCCAGGCGACACGATAACAAAGGATAGATAGCTGATGCTCCTGTTCCACTGCTTAAAGATGAGATGGTCGAACTATTACTCCTTTTTTCATGCGTACACATCCATTCCCCGCACAACTCCGTCGCCAAGGTCTAAGGTCTTCACGATATCTTGGATCCAAAGTACATAGTTCAGTCTTTAAAAACATTGTTATCACCTATGGCTTCCCGACAGAAACCAGATAGAACAAACCGATTCGGCACCTGTGAAATAGTGTAAAATCGATACTCTTTACGAGCATGAGGAAATGACAACTTACAGGCGGGCATAGTCGATTGTCGGGAAGATGAAGGCTAATATTGAAGTCAAGGTAAAGCAGCGCTTCTGTCAACCGTCTTCGACTCATAAGTACAGAACCTGCCGACTCGAGGGAGGTTGCTTTCATACCTTTGTGCAGGGGCACTCTTAAAATCAATGGTAGGCCCTGTATGTGTCAAAAACACGCTCCCATCATAGTCACGAGGTAGTCCTGAATCAAAATACGAGGGCATACTGTGGTCGAAGAGGCGGATAGCGCCTGGCGAGTCCTAGGAAGTCTGGTTGAGTGGAATATACATTGCGAGGGTGCATCACAAAGGGCGAACATTACATCATCACACAGTTGCCAGACTCAAGTAGGGAGCGACAATACAAGCTTTCAATGCGAATCTAATACTCCAGTGACAATGGATCATACATATGGTCAATACAGTCTGTGCCTAGATACGTTTCCCGGCCATGGCTGCTTTCTTCCTCGCGTCTACCTCTGCTGCTTTGGCTGCAAGATTCCGTACTCCATCAGAATATGGAGACAAGATTAAAGTAATCATACGGACCTTCTGCCTCTGCCTCGCGCTTCGTTTTCGCAATCTCACGCTCCTCTCTAATTTTTTTCAAGCGAGCAAGATCTGCCTTTGCTTCATCTGTCTGGCCAGCAGCGTGAAGCTAGATAACTGATAAGATGGCGCTTTGATCATAGAGCATAGATTCTTACTTTCCGGTAACGATCTCTGGCCTCCTGCTTTTCCTTGGCCTCCCTACGCACGTCACAGTCAATACCGCTGAACCGCACACGACGAAGGACGCTATGTCCTGATCGCAGCATCAGACAGCGTACCTTTCCTTCCGCGTCGGCTCTGTCGACGCCAAGTCCGAGATACGGAGTTTCTTCTCCAGGTGGTTGGGATTAATGAGATCTGCATCTTCGTCATCTTCGTCGATCGTTTTTCTCTGGGCTAATTTCTCGGCTGCTTGTTTCTTCTTGAGCTCACGTCGTTCAGCACGCGTGAGCTCTGGCTTTGAGGCTTCACCCTCCTCCTCATTGTCGTCGTCGTCGTCGTCGTCTTCCTCCTCCTCTACAACATTGTCTTCACCTTCATCTTCGTCCTCCTCGTCTTCGTCCCTCCGGGCGTTCTCATTCTTGCGACGGGACCTACCACACAATCAAAAAAAGCTAGAGGTATGATTAAAGTGCACATACGATTTCGATTCGGCTATTCCATCCTTGTCAAGTACCATGTCACGGCTAGTTCACCCCATAATACCATGCGATCTCATTATACTGGAGTGGCTCACCTGAAGTTCCTACCGCCACCGCGTTTGGTTTTGTACTTTCCTGTGAAAGCGCCGGGTGTTGGATAGAGTGTGTAATGATATATAGACGAGCGTACTTGCCTGTTCCTCTGACCATGTTGTTTCAAGGGAGGTATGAGTGCAAGAACAAGCGCGTGGCGGCGAAGAATGGACGTTCTAGTCATATCCAAATTAGGAAATCACGACTCATATGCTTACATCAGCAACATTTGTCGAGTCTGCCCGAGCAACCTTTCGCAGAGGACAGACGAAATGACGACGATACCTTCTCGCCTCGCACAGGTCTCGCGCATGTCCAGCAGCCCTGAAGAGGCTCGCAAGCGTGTCATCGATCTTTACAGAGCCTGGGTCCGCGCTGTGAGTTATTTCCGGGACTGAGCACGAGAGACACTGGAACATTCCCCAGGCGCCTGAAGTTGTCTCCTTGTACGCCATTCCAGTCACACCTGCTTACGTTCGACATTGTATCCGTCAAAAATTCGAGGCAAACCGACATGTGACTGATCCGCGCGCGGTCGAGGTCCTCATTCACAAGAGCCGCCTGGATCTGCAGGAGACCCTCAATTGTTGGAAACAGACAGACCATGTGATGGGCATCCTCCTCAAGAGTAACGAAAGACCCCAGCGCACATTTTTGCAAAAGTTCATCGAAGGTATGTGTTTCTGTCGTTGGCGTCGAAGGTAATGTGGGTGGGGCACTGACACGCAATGATAGGCAGAGACGAAGATGCTGTACAGCCAGCTGCTTCCGGTGTGGTATAGAAAGTCGGGTCGCTTGTGTTCATAGCTTTAAACAATTTGATACCTAAACGGACCTTATGAGTACATGTCGCACCGCAATCAGGGATGAGATGCGTCCGTCCAGACGCTCAATACACTCAAGAGATGAGGCAATGATCAGAGTGAGGCCAAGAACAAAAGTCACAAGACTAAAGTAATGCCATCACGTGATATGGACGTGCATATTAAGCCTGATGTTGGATGCCCGACGCGACGATGCCTCCACAAGCCGTCGTCGAACAACAAGCCAAACTCGGCGTATCAGCAGAGGCAAGCAAAATCGAACGTGTAAAACGACAGCAAGCCCGGTTTCGTGACCGTGGTGGGTCAGTCCGTCTCTCTCGTTCGCCATGTCGCGCGTTGACTTACAGTCCATTTGGCAGGGCATTCGTACCATCCACCGCAAATCCACTCGTTGATATCCTCCTTGCGCGTGCTGTTTCTGGAGAGTCGCCCTCAAAGGCGCGCCCAAAGGAAAGTACTGTTAAGCGTTCATCACTTGGGAAGGCTCGTCAATCAGCGGCACGAAGAGCTAGTGCGGCCACTGTCTCAGACGAGAGCCAAATTGCAGCAGGTTCGTTATCGCATTTCATGTACAAGCTGGTGTTTTGAGCGCCGCATACAGCCGGTACAAGGTCAAAGCCGTCAACTTCCCAGAAGCGGAAGAAGAAAGCTACTGAGCAAGGCAAGTCTGCATTCTTGAATTGGCGTGTTTGGACTCGATTCGGAATTCTTTTAGATGTCGCGGTCAAGGAACAAGGTGGCAAGCAGACAAAGGGCAAAAAGAGAGCAGGTGGGTTGCACTTTCCTCCCAAAGTCTATGCTGTGAGTTTTATCTCTCATTCCAGACACGGATTCTAGAGTAGTGCAACCACCCTCCAGCGCAAAGCCTAAATCGACATCGAAAGGAAGAAGCAAACAATGCGATACTAGTACTACTCAACCTCGCTCTGAGGGAAGTGTAAAACCAAAACCGGAAGCCAGAGCGAAGGCAAAGGCGGTAGTGGAGATGCTAGTCTCAGGTACGCGTTTTATTCCAAGTTCAGCTTCCTCGCATCAATATGCATGCATACAGATGATGACCGACCACTGGCCGATGACCGCCCTCATATCAAGTCCAGTTTCAAGAAGAACCTGCAAAACGAGAACGACGGGGAAATGGACGCATTGCCGATTGTCGGAAAATCTGGGTTGCCCCCTATGGACGATATACAACCATCTGGTACAAAAACTACGGTGCACACCAAGGAAGCTCGCAAGGGAAGATCAGGGGAAAAGGTAGAAGATAAAGAGACGACGGCCGCGATTATCACTGGAGAAGGAAGAGTAACGCCTAAGAAGCCTGTGGGGGATGCGAAGACGAAGGGTAGAGCAAAGCCCAAGCAAACCACCACCGAACCCGCAGAAGATGACGAGCGACCTCTTCAACGTTCCTTTAAGCCTCAAAAACGGAGAAAAGAGGATAGCCATGATGACCGGCCCCGGAAAACTGTCAAATTCTCGGACACCAGGTGTGTCTTCTCGTACGCATTATGACAATGGATTTATATGAGGATCACACCATCAGTCCTACCCATGTATCCTCGCAAAATTTGAAGGAGAACCAGTCCGACAAATCGAAAACAGTTGCAAAGTCGAGGATCAAGGATGATCCGCATATACTACGCTTAAAATTGACTGCAAAGTTTCCTTCTCGCACCAAAGGAACGAAAGGTCCCCCGCGTGAGGTGCTTGAGCGGATCAAGGCGAGTGCGGGACGACATTTGCAATGCGCAGACAGCGATCCGGACGAATTAGATTGTTTCTCGTGAACATGGACCAGGGCTCCCTAGTTGGACCCAAGTCATGGCATTGCTTGCCCCTCCTAGCTATCTGCGTTTGTCCCTCGTCGACTTGTTATATCACACTCACAAGCCACACACTATCACCATGCCTGTAACACTACAAGAGTCCCAGGCTGACAGTCACACGAGCGATTTGTACTGTAAGCATGGATTTGACCTGGCGCTGCTCGTTGTGGTCTGCAGCTAACCTCGATTGCTGAGACATCGAAGTCTACATAAAGCAAGAGATAATAGTCTGTGTAGTGATAGCCTTACAATAAATATTGGTGCTCCAAAGCGTCCTCGATC
>JBBPTV010000930.1:0-13655 GCA_038094275.1 Tubosaeta brunneosetosa | reverse complement strand
TTCCGAGCCCACGGACGAAAGCGCATTATGCTTGGCTACACACATGGACAACAAGCATACAAACTCCTAGACTTGGAACGTTGGACCATCATCTCCAGCTGACATGTCACCTTTGACAAAACCAATACCATCTCCAACTCCGAAGCTACTCCTTGGATTTGTGCATCCGAGGATCAGTGGGAGGGACTCAACACCCATCCGGCATGGACATCTGAAACAACTCTGGATGAGGAGGATGACGAGCAAGTCACAACACCCCCTCCAGCTTCAGTGGGAGACATTCACAACCCAGATGAAGTTCTTGATCTAGCGGACAAGCTTAGCCAACTCCACCTCCAACCTCCAACTCCTAAAGCAACTCTGTCACAAACTCCAGTGCATCCTCCTGCACAAATGGTCAGAGGAGTTCACAGGGGAAGCTGTGTGTGAAAACCTGCAAACAAAAACCAGGACTACCAACGCACCTTAGATGAGGAAGTGCAACAGAAATGGGGGGGTCATGAAGACTCTGCTGAGGAAGCTGAGATTGAAGACACTCTAGAACCTATGGAGTCCAATGAAGAAACCTCTGATGAAACTCCCGACGTGCCCGGAGCCTTCTGCAGCTCTGATCAACTCCATGATCACATCTTCGCTGGAACCGCCCACGGACCTATGGAAGAAAACCTCCCAAAGACCATAAAAGAGGCCTACTAACGTCCGGACGCAGATAAATGGAGATCCGCAGTGGAGGAAGAGCTCCTTAGCCTCAATGCCAACCATGTATACGAAATGGTTCCACTCCCCACAGAAGTAACTCCAATTACCTCCAAGCCCGTTTTCTGGATCAAACGCAATGAAAACGGAGATGTGGACCAATACAAAGTCTGGATCGTTGTGTGAGGCTTCACCCAAAAGGAAGGCATAGATTACAAGGAGGTATTCGCTCCAGTCGCAAACCTCGACTCCATACAGACCATTGTGGCCCTGGCTGCAAAATATAACCTGGAGTTGGACCAAATGGACATCTCCACCGCATACCTAAACAGAGAACTGGAAGAGGAATTGTACCTCCTACCTCCGGAAGGAGTACCCATCCAGCCCGGATACTGTTGGCGACTTCGGAGATCGTTATATGGACTCAAGCAGGCAGGCTGAACATGGAACAAAATGCTAGATAAAAAGTTAGGAGAACTCGGCTTCACCAAACTAAATGTGGAGACATGCCTCTATGTCCTCTGAAAACAAAATCAGGTCTGTTTCCTAGTCGTGTATGTCGACGATCTGCTCCTTGCCACTAGTGTGTGAAGTTTTATGAACTCCATTAAATCATCATTGTCATCCACTTTCAAAATGCATGACCTCGGAGAAGCAAAGTTCATCCTAGGAGTTGAAGTCCGACGTAACCGGAAGCTCCACACCATCTCCTTGTTGCAAACCCAATATGTGCAAACTGTTCTCCAGCACACCGGGATGGCGAACTCCACTCCATGTCAATCTCCTATGCTCCACAGCCTGTTGCTGTCCGCAAACGATCTGGAGAACAATTCCACAATACTGGAGATGGTCATCAACAGAACTAAGGTGTTGTATCTAACAGTCATAGGCTCACTCATGTACCTTATGATGGGAACATGACCGGACCTTGCCTACTCCATCAGGACCCTCAGCCGTTACAGCTCCGCTCCCAAGGAGTGTCATTGGAACGCCACAAAACGTGTACTTTGCTATGTCCAAGGTACCACAGACATGGAACTCCGGTTCAACAGAAATGAAGTGTCATTGGACATGGATTTTCACGGTTTTTCAGATGCTGGATGGTCACAAGACCCAGACAACTCCAGATCTGTTTCCGAGTATGTCTTTATCAGCAACTGCGGTACCATCTCCTGGTCCAGCAAACTACAAAGCATGGTTGCTCTATCCTCTACCGAATCGGAGTATATCGGACTTAGCAATGCCAGACAACACCTCGCATGGCTTCGGACTTTCTTTGAGGAGATTGGACATCCACAAACCAGACCAACCACACTTCATTGCGATAATCAAGCCGCTATCATCCTATGCCAGGATCCACAGTTCTGTGCTTGGACAAAGCACATCAAATGAAAGTACCATTTCATTCAGAATGATTTGGTTGGAAAAGGGGAGGCCGTGGTTCAGTATGTCCCTACCGGGGATATGGTAGCTGACATCCTTATGAAACCCCTGCCTCGCAAACAACATTGGAAATTCATAAGGGCTATGGGCCTATGACTGCGCTCAAGTGGGAGTGTCAAAGTATAACTCTGGACATCTCCGGAGTTCACACAGAGACCAACTCCGGTCATTTCTCGCTCATTTCTTATCCTATCTCTTTCGGACTTACTTATACCTATTATAGTATAGTCATACCTCGTGTCAATCGCTTGGTGGCACTCCTACTCCCTCCGAACGCGCACTGCTGCGCCCTTTGTTAATTCCCAAAGCAGTGCACCTAGTTTTGCCTATCCTGTTCTGGACCTTTCCGGAGTTTAGTGAGCACGTATCCTCATCACTATTTAACCCTTCCGACTTCTTTGTCTCATCTCAGTTGTGCTCAGTACTTGCAGCGCATTCTGAGGTGAGACCTTGCTCCATTCTTAGTACCCTGTATTTACTTTACCTTAGTTGGGCATTGCTGCCCCTATTTAGGTGAATATTAGTTGTGCTCAGTACTTGCAGCACATTCTGAGTTGGGCATTGCTGCCCCTATTTAGTACTTTAACAGATAAAGCATCCAGTTTCTCTATATGGGGATCCCATCTTGAAATAGGGGTCGCCCAGTTCAATCTTCAGATGGGTTGACAATTATAGGTATACACTGCTGCTTCCATTGCATCCTGCCAAAATACCTTCGAAAGGCATGCATGATGCATCATGGCATTGGTCTTCTCAAAGATAGTGCGATTAAATCTTTCCGCATGTCCATTCTGCTGAGGTTCTCTGGCAACTGTCAACTGATGTCGAATGCCTCTCGAAGTGAGGAATGATTGGAACTGTGTCCTAGTGAATTCCCCTCCTCGGTCTGAATGCAGAGTAATAAAGGAAGAACCAGTAGACTGTTCAGCCATAGCCAGATATGATTTGAATGCATCAAAAGCATTGGATTTATGCTTTAGGAAAGCAAGACAAGCATAAGAACTATAGTCATCCAAAAAGGTGATAACCCATTTGTTGTGATTCCGAGATTGAGTCAGCATTTCTAGAAGATCGGTGTGCACAAGTGCAAAAACAGCAGGTGCACAAGAACGAGATTCTGGATGAGGTGTGAGATGATGTTTGCCTAAAGAACATCCCTTGCAAAAGAGATGATGATCTGGAGGAGATAGGGATGGAATGCCAAGACAAGTCTTATGGGCATTCCGGATCGCATTGCTGGACACATGTCCATAGTGATAGTGCCATAGTTGAAAAGAATCCTTTTCTTATAAAGACATGGTTGAACAATCCATCGGAATAATCTGTTGTGACTAAAACTAATGAAGTCCACCACGAAGAGAAAAGGCAAGTGCCTGCAATGCCTCTTGGCCATGTTTGTTCCAAATAATGGTAGCCTTTTGTGTGATCTCAGCAGTAAACCCAAGCTTGGTTAATGCTGGTAATGATAGAAGTCTATGTTGTGAATCGAGAGAATACCACATGTCTCACAAAATTAATGGTGAGTGATCTCCAGACTTGATAATAACATGTCTGGGTCCAGTCATGGTCATGACTGCTCCATTAGCAACTTCACAATGTTTCTCCCCATTGCTAAGCGACATGAAATCTCCAAGATAAGGGGTGATATGGTGTGTTGCACCACTATCCACCATCCAGTGATCTTGGGTATGGAATTTAGTTGAGGTGACTCTGGCCATTCCGCAATACCAGTCAAAAGAATCACATTCATAGGCAGCATCTACATATCCAGATTCATCTAGAGTGCCCCATTTCCAAAGCTCACTCAGATCGTATCCCTGTTTCCAGGTTCCCAATCTGGTCCAGCGTGTGTCACCATTGTAACTATCACCAGTATCATCCTTTCTCTCGGAAGCCTGCTTCCAGTTGTTCTGCCTCTTCCCCTTTTTATCCGAAGGTCCAGGTCTCAGATTCCAGTCCAAGTTTACTCTGGATTGTCCAGATGTCTTCTCCTCAATGGGAGATTGGACAAGAAGGAAGCTGGATGATTGGAAAGGAATTAGCATCATTGGGCCGAAAGGAATCATCTGCAAACCCATCATCCATGGCAACGTCCTGTGCTTCATTGTTCTATCCATCGTTGACAACCATGGACTGATTGTCCCAGCCATCATAAGTGGTCTCCTCTTCCTCTGGAACTGGAGAGAGAGGGTCATCTGCCAATGCCATATAGGCAAAGTCAATTTCTTCCTGAAGAAAATGCGCACCAGCTCTCTTCTTTCCTTTGTTCGCCTTTTGTTTCTGGTGACGATTGAAGGCTTTACCCTTTGCCAATTTCTTCTGGCCTGGTCTCCCCTGAACACTCGAAGGTCCAGAGGATTGTCCCTGTCCACTCCAACAGCAATCAGTGGGATGATTGCTCTTCCCACATTTTGCACATGGTTGATGAACTGGAGCATTATGGATGGCTGTGGTACATTGTGCTGAAGCACCAGAAGAAGTGGAAGTGGATTGAATATGAGACATAAGGGATTTGGCAGAGGAGGAATGGTGATGGTGAATACCCTTGTGTAGATTATATTCACGCAGGATACTAGCAGTGATCGTATCAGGAAGGAAGTTTGCCTATGTTATGGTATGCACTAAAGTGGATGCCATATTCTGATAAGAGGATGGTAGTGCATTCAGGAGGATCATGGCAGAGATCTCGGCAGGAATGTTTAATCCCACAGAGGCTACATGATGGATCATGCCATGCATTTCAATGATCTGCACAGAGATATCTTTTTCTCCATGGGATCGATAGTGGAGCACATCTTGGAACAAGGAATAGTATCCAGACATGTCTTGAGGTTGATAGTTTTGTTGCAAATGATCCCACAAGTCCTTGGCTATGGAATATGTTTCATCATAAGTGGGAGCAATGGTGGTAGATCCGGTAACATAGGTCGGATTGGCAAGAGTAGCAGTCCTTTGAGTAAATGAGACTGCATTCTGCATGGATTCAGGTAAGTATGCATTAATCAATGCATATGCTTGCTGATCTCTGGTAATCCATGTTGCCTGTGCATCAACATTGGGTTGTGCACTCCACATAGATGTCCTTGAAACAATATCCCATTGTTGACAGATAACCAGGACATTGTGCAATTGATTGGCCCAAGTGTCATAATTAGTGGGGCCTTGTAGAATCTTGATGCGATTGGTAATCTCTTGACCGATCTTTATGGATGCCATAATGATGAGTCACCAGGGAATGAAGGAAGCAACTGAAAAATCCAAAAAGGAGTTAGTAATTGTTTCACACTTTGGAAATGAAGTGTGTGGAAAAGAAGTTGGTCCATGTGCCTTTGGTTCTGTAAATAGCCAGTCCAGAATGATTAGATCTGGTCCCAGAAACAATCTGAGTTTCCAGAATTGTTTCCTATGTCTCTGTTTGAATCTTCTCTTGATCTGATGTTCTGATGGTTTCCAATGTTTCCAACTCTGAGTCCAGGGCCAATCCCCATGTTGGTCCAGATAAACCAAGGACCATTGTGCATTGATTTCTCGGATCCATTTGGAGTCCAGTAATTGAGTTTGCTCAATTTTCTTGAAATACACAGTAAAGAAGAAATGGGGATTGTCGACATTCCTGGATCCAAAAGAGTACAGAGTCATGCAAGAAACAAAGGGAACTAAATAAATAATTGGAGTACAAAGAGTTAGATGCAGGAAAGTTTGTCCAAGATGAAGGTCTGAGATGAAGTACTTCCTACTTAGAGTATGGTTTCCCTTTCCAATGTTTCCAACATACATGTTAAAGTATCTAAATAGGGGCAACAATGCCAAACTAAGGTAAAGTAAATACAAGGTACTAAAAGTCAAGCAGTGTCTCACCTCAGAATGTGCCACAAGTACTGAGCACAACTGAGGTGAGACAAAGAAGTTGGAAGGGTTAAATAGTGACAAGGATATGCACTTACTAAACTCCAGAAAAGTCCAGAACAGGATAGGTGAAACTAGGCATGCTGCTTCAGGAAATAACAAAGAGCACAGCAGCGCATGTCCAGAGGGAGTAGGAGCACCACCAAGTGATTGACACAAGGTAAGACTATACTGTAATAGGTATATGTAAGTCTGAAATAGGTAGGATGAAAAATGAGCGAAAGACGACTGGAGTTGGTCTCTGTACGAACTCTGGAGATGTCTGGAGTTATACTTTGACACTTCCACTCGAGCGCAGCCATAGGCCCATGGCCCTTACGAATTTCCAATGTTGTTTGCAAGGTAGGGGCTTCATAAGAATGTCATCTACCATATCTCTGGTAGGGACATACTGGACCATTGCCTCCCTCTTTCCAACCAAGTCATCCCGGACAAAGTGGTATTTCCATTGGATATGCTTTGTCCAAGCGTGGAACTGTGGATCCTGGCATAGAATGATAGCGGCTTGATTATCACAATGAAGTGTGGTCAGTCCAGTCTGTGGATGTCCGATTTCTTCAAAGAAAGTCCAAAGCCATGCAAGGTGCCATCCAGCATTGCTAAGTCTGATGTACTCCAATTCGGTAGAAGACAGAGTGACCATGCTTTATAGTTTGCTGGACCAGGAGATGGCACCTCGGTTACTGATAAAGACATATCTGGAAATGGATCTGGAGTTGTCCGGGTTTTGTGACCATCCAGCATCTGAAAAACCGTGAAAATCCATGTCCAGTGACACTTCGTTTCTATCGAAACGGAGTTCCATGTCTGTGGTGCCTCGGACGTAACAAAGTACACCTTTTGCGGTGTTCCAATGACACCTTTTGAGAGCGGAGCTGAAACAGCTGAGAGTTCCGATGGAGTATGTGAGGTCCAGTTGTGTTCCCATCATGAGGTACATGAGTGAGCCTATGACTGTTAGGTACAACACCTTAGTTCCGTTAATGATCATCTCCAATACTGTGGAGTCATCCTCCGGATTGTTTGCGGACAATAACAGGCCATGAAGCATAGGTGATTGGCATGGAGTGGAGTTTGCCATTCCAGTGTGCTGGAGAACGGTTTGTGCATACTGAGTTTGTGATAAGGATATGGTGCAGAGCTTTTGGTTGCGTTGGACTCCAACACCTAGGATGAACTTGGCTTTTCCAAGGTTGTGCATTTTAAAAGTGGACAATAATGACAATTTCATGGAGTTCATAAAACTCCATGTGCTGGCAGCAAGAAGCAGATCGTCGACATATACTACAAGAAAACAGACCTGATTTTCTTTCCAGAGGACATAGAGACATGTCTCCGCATTTAGCTTTGTGAAGCCGAGTTCTCCTAACTTTTTGTCCAGGGTCTTGTTCCATGTCTGGCCTGCCTGTTTGAGTCCATACAACAATCTCTGAAGTCACCAACAATATCCGGGCTGAATGGGTACTCCCTCTAGAGGAAGGAGGTACAGCTCTTCTTCCAGTTCTCTATTTAGGTATGTGGTAGAGATGTCCATTTGATTCAACTCCAGATTGTATTTTGCTGCCAGGGCCATGATGGTCTGTACAGAGTTGAGGTTTGCAACTGGAGCAAATACCTTTTTGTAATCTATGCCTTCCTTTTGGGTGAAGCCCCGTGCAACAATCTGGACTTTATATCAGTCCACATCTCCATTCTCATTTTGTTTAATTCAGAAAACAGGTTTGGAGGTGATCAGAGCTACTCTGGTGGGGAGCGGAGCTGTCTCATATACATGGTTCGTGTTAAGGCTGAGGAGTTCTTCCTCCACCATGGATCTCCATTTATTTGCATCTGGACATTCATAGGCTTCTTTTATGGTCTTTGGAAGGTTTTCTTCCATAGGTCCGTGGGCAATGCCAGTGAAGATGTAATCATGGAGTTGATCAGAGCTGTAGAAGGCTCCAGGCACATCAGGAGTTTCATCGGAGGTTTCTTCATTGGACTCTGTAGGTTCCAGGGTATCTTCAATCTCAGCTTCTTCAGCGGAGTCTTCATGGCCCCCCTGTTTCCATTGTGCTTCCTCATCCAAGGTGCATTGATAATCCTGGTTTTTGTTTGCAGGTTTTTGCACACAGCTCCCTCTGTGAACTCCTCCGACTATCTGTGCAGGAGGATGTACTGGGGTTTGTGATGGAGTTGGTTCAGGAGTTGTATGTTGGAGGTGGAGTTGGCTGAGCTTGTCCGCTAGATCAAGAACTTCATCTGGGTTGTGAATATCTCCCACTAAAGCTAGAGGGGGTGTGGTGACTTGCTCATCGTCCTCCTTGTCTGAAGTTGTTTTGGATGTCCTTATTGGATGAGTGTTGAGTCCCTCCCACTGATCCTTGGATGCACAAATCCAAGGAGTAGCTTCAAAGTCGGAGATAGTATTGGTTTCATTGAAAGTGACATGTTGACTGGAGATGATGGTCTGGCGTTCTAGGTCTAGGAGTTTGTATGCTTGTTGTCCGTGTGTGTATCCAAGCATGACACACTTTTGTCCATGGGCTCGGAATTTTCCTTTTCGCTGTTCTTTTGGGATTAAAGCATATCTGATGCATCTGAAAGGCCAGAACAAAGTGGAGTTGACTGGTTGCTTGAATATCATGTGGTATGGTGTGTCTCTGTTTAGGGCAGAGGTCGGACTCTGGGCAGAGATGTACACAGCAGTGGACATGGCATCTGTCCAAAAGGATTTTGGGAGTTTGGAATCCTCGAGCATGGAGTTTGCAAGGAGTGACAGTGTTTGGTTCATGCATTCAGCCAGTCCATTTTGTTCCAGAGTGTGTGGTGTGGAGGTTTCTAATAATGTTTCTTTGCTCCTGAGTATGTCTTTGAACTCTTTATTTGTGTACTCGCTCCCCCCATCGCTCTGGATAAACTGGACATGTAGGTCCAAAAAGCATTCTGTGGTGATTTCCGTGCAGAGGAAGTTTTGGACATCAGATTTCCAGCAGAGGTAGGTGTCATGGACATCACTTTTGTGCTTGAGGAAATAGATCCATGGGAATCAACTGTAGTCATCCACGATTAGAAGCCAGTACCTGTAGCCCTCATAGGATTGTGGAGATATCGGACCTCCAATGTCCATGTGTACCATTTGCAGAGGAGCTAAGGTGTGTGGGTACTCATGCAATTTGAAGGGTAGTTTCTTTTGTTTCCCAATGGTACATGGTTTGCAGAACTCTGGCATTCCGGTGAGTTTGTCAATGCCCTGTAGTTGGCCTTTTTGTACCATTGTCTGAATTCGTGGTACAGAGATGTGTCCTAATCGGCAGTGCAAAGTGTTTATGTCGACGGAGATTAGACTGGAATCTGGAGTACATATTGGAGTTACTGCAGCATGATACAGTCCATTCTTGTGATGTCTGAGCATGACAGTGCGACATCCTCATCAGGAAAAAGCGAAAAATCCTATAGCCAGACTAATATACAGAAGTATACATGGTCCTCTATGGTCCATCCTCAAATATAATCTACTATGTAGCCTACTGTTGCCTGCATGGCTAGGCCATGGACTATATAGACTACATAGTTATGGCAATACTACCAGGCTACAGTTGAATACAGCAGACTATAGTGGACTACAGGACTATAGTCAGCTGAAGGATTATAGAGGATTATAGGACTACTGAGGACTACAGTGACTATATAATCAACCTCTCTATCACTAATGATTATGACCAAATCAAACCCTGCAAAATCTAATTTCCAAAATAAATATATTTACAATACTGTACAAGTAATCTATGCTACACTACATCATAATCATGGTCATAGTGGTGGTGGTGGCAGGCACGCCATTGTGGTCACCATGGCAGTGGGGGCAGTGGTGGGCTCACCGTTGCATTGCTCACACCCCCCTCGTCCTTGTCGTGGTCGTTGTGGTGGTAGTGGGTATGCAGTTGCATTGCTTGCACCCCTGTCGACCTCATTGTAATTAGTGGTGGTGGTGGCAGCAGGCTTGCCGTTGCGTTACCCGTGCCCCCCTCATCCTCGTCCTCATTGGGGTCACCATGTGGTAGTGGGTATTGCCTGTGCCCCCCTCGTCGTGGTCGCAGTCGCCGTGGTGGAGGTGGCGGTGGGAACGCGGTTGTGTTGCCCGTACCCCCGTTGACCTCGTTGCGATTAGTGGTGGTGGCAGCAGTGGTGGGCTCACTGTTGCGTTTCCCGCGTGCCCCTCATCCTCGTCCTCATCGTGGTCACCATGTGGTGGCGGCAGGAACGCAGTTGCGTTGCCCGCGCCCCCATCGACCTCACCGCAATTAGTGGTGGTGGTGGTGGCAGCGGTGGGCTCACCGTTGCGTTACCCATGCCCCCCTCGTCCTCGTCCTCATCTTTGTTGCAATCACCGTAGTGGTGGTGGCAGCGGGCTTGCCGTTGCGTTGCCCACACCACCCTTGTCCTCGTCCTCATGCAGTTGCCTCGTTTTCATCATGGTCACCATGGTGATGGTGGTTGTGGTGGGTACATGGTGGTTGTGCGTGTTTGGGTGAGCATGCACTCGCACTGGGTTGACGCAGGTGAACAAGGTGTGCGCGTACTTGGGTGAGAACGAACCTGCACTAGGTGGACACGGGTGGCAGGTGAGTGGGGGTGTTTGTGCGCGTCTTGCTGGAGGGACGCAGGTGCACGTGCGCTGGGGTGAGCAGGGGGTATGAATGGAGAATGGAGGGGACGTACATGTACATGCGTGCGTCTTTGCACAAGTGGAGTGAGTGTGGGACATGTCTGCAGGCTGCGCTGACGTGACCATTGCTTACATAATACGGACTTCGAAAATCTCACTAAGTCCTGTTCCGCTTTTTCCTACCTTACCATCACAACCCTGCACAGTCGCGCGCCCATCCACGCCCATCCTCATCACGTGCATCGCGCACACTCATGTTCACCCACGCAGAGCCGCACATGCATCCGCAGGTGCACACACACAGCATGTGCGCATGTGTGTCCATCCAAGAAGGGCACGCATCCACCCGCAGAGCATGCAAACTCCCTGCTCACCCAAATTCATGGTGTGTGCTCGTCCAAGCATGCGCATGCCACACTCACCCTTGTCCATCCAGAACGCACATATGCGCCCACAGAGCACATACACTCTGCTTGCCCACATTCACTGAGTGCAGGTGTGTGCTCACACAAGCATGCGCATATCCTGCTCACCTCATCGCACACACTCAAGCATGTCAACGGGCAACCAAGCTAAGATGCGCGCATGTCCACCAACCTGCACCCGTGTCTACCCCAAACAAAGATGGTGCGTACTCACCCAGGTACGCACTCACCTGCTCATCTATGTCCTCTAGCCAATGTGCATGTGCACCCGTGCGCACCCGCACCCGATCCAATCCAAGGATGGTACGTACTCAATCAAGTATACACACACCCGCTCATCCACGTCCCTCTAGACAATGCGCATGTGCATCCGTGCGCACCTGCGCCCACTTCAATCCAAGGATGGTACGTACTCACTCAAGTATACACATTCACTCATCCATGTCTATTTAAGTGATGTGTGTGTGCATCTGTGTGCAGTATGAAATGGGGATAGGTGACTGTATATAGCTAGGCCTGAGTGTAATGTAGTACTAGTTATGCAATGATCATTCATGATTGGTTATCCACTATTCTATGGTCTGCAATGTAGTTGAGATAAGTCTTGTAGACTGTATTGGCCACTATAGCCACTGTAGTACCTATATAGTCTTGCTGACCACCATAGTCCTGGTAGTCAGCTATAGTCCTAGTAGTCAACATAGTGCCATAGTCTGCCATGAATACAGTAGACTACAGTAGACATAGTAATACTACAGTGGCTATGGTAGGATTTCAGTGACTATATAGACTACATAACAGGGAGAAGATTACAGCAACTATGGGACCATGAGAACTATATTGTACTATGTAGTCTCCTGTAGAGCAAGTGTTTTTCCTGATGCTTTCCTTACAGAACAGGAGCTTCACATCCCTGGGAATGATGTACAGAACCCTAATTTGGACAGCTTGGGTACGGAGATTAAAGACAGTGCGAACTCTGGTATGTGTAGAACATTGCTGAGGATGATTTCATAGCGGTGCTTGTTGACGCTTGAGCGGAGGATTACTGTTCCTATCCCGGTTGCATGTACAACAGAGTTGTCACTGAATTGAACTGGGCATGCAGGGGAGAGTCCAGAGTATGTGCATCAGCAAACCAGCCTTTTCAGCCACAGAGATCACAGAGTACTGCTTTCCCCACAGCCCTGTGTAGCCTCCACAGATCCTGACCACTCTGTGTGTCTGTACAGAAACCAGTGGCTGTGTGTTTACATTAGTCAGATTTCTATACTTGGTACTACCCAACAAACACTAGGTAAGTGTACCAATTTTTTCCTAATGGCCTCGGACTTAGAGAAATTTTTCAAAACAAACAGTCACATGACTCTTCGCATGTTGTGAAGTCAACCTTTTTCATGTATTACCCACGCTTCACCCCAACCACTCATTTACCCAACAAGTCCCCTCGCATTCAAGCACCCGCCTTCACACAACAATGATGGTCAGCATTACCACACAATGACGACCGCGGCAAGTTGGGATAACAGGTACACCCACTATCTACCACTGCCACGAAGAGGGCAGTGTGGTGACATTCCATAGCCCAGGACAACAATGGCTGTGGCGAGGGCATGCAATGGCATGTCTATCACTATGCCAACAACAACAACAACAACGTGTGCAGGCAAGCAATAGCTTTGCCATCAAGATGACACCGAGGGCAAGGGTACACAATGGTGCCCACCACACAAACGACCCCGACCCAGCAACAGAGCGGCCCACCACTCTGAAGACAACAATGACAACGACGTGACAGCTCACCACCTGGCACCATCATGCGCTAGGGCGACTGTGACATGATGGCTCCACCATCACCAAAATGAGGAGGACGGCAAGGGCACACCTACGATATGCCTACCCCCACTGAGGACACAAAACGGCATGTCCATGTCCATAGTGCCAACAACAACTGCAGCGATGTGGTAAAGCATCCCCCACCATCTCCACCACCACAGTGCCAACGACCACAGCAACATGGAAAAATCGTGTGCACCAATGGTGGTCTGCCCATGATGACAGCGATGGTGACAGCAAGGACACAACAGTGCACCCATTGACCCCACTATGATGACAACAGCAAGCCAAGGGGGCACAAGAGGATGCAGCAGGGCATCTGCTCCCACCATGACGATGAGGATGTGGATGAGGGAGGCAGCACGTCTGTCAAAGTGTAACTCCATATATCTTCCGATACTTCCGATGTTTCCGGAATTCCCGCGCTTCCGACACTTCCGGAAGTTTCCCACGCAGGCACTTCCGATAGTCTTGAAGAGCTTCTGCCTCGGGAAGACCAGAAACACCTAGTTTTCATACTTATTCCATTTACACTAATTTGAACATTCCGGAGTTTTACACGATCACAACTCCACCCATATTTTTAGCTTTACGTTACTTTTCTCTCACCTCAGTCGTGTTTCACACCGTGGGCAGTGACTGAGGTGAGACTCCAGTTGTTTCTTCATTGTAGTTCTAGCTAATGTACTGTAGTGGGCACA
>JBBPTV010000929.1:0-13687 GCA_038094275.1 Tubosaeta brunneosetosa | reverse complement strand
GGATGGAGAGAGAGAAGGATGATTAGTGTGAGAAGTACAAAGGCCTGTGACGGGATAAGCTGGGTAGCCGTGAGGGAGGGCGAGTCTGCGTACGATCCAGCCATATATGAAGGGGGTATAAGACCAGGCATAGAAATACGCCACGCGACCGGTGGATGGGTTGACATCCTTGGCCAACTTGATGCTCCAGAGGACGACATGGACACAGACCAAAGACCATACGAGTCTTCCGGCCCATCTGTGCAACCAAGCGAGTTTGTCAAAGTAGAGCTGTATCATGAAGGGTATGGCGAACAAAGCGAACGGAGGTGCCTTGAGGGCGAAGAGGACGCAGAGGGGAAGAAGGGCAAATGCGATCTGGCCAGCTCTGGCCGACGAGGACCAAAGCGATTTCGATATCGTATATTGGGGCATGTAGGGGGCGAATGTCGCGGTGTCGTACGAGTGGGGCGGAGCATCGTCTTGGGCCGCCCAGACCTTGAAAGATGGAGCCAAGTAGTCCGGGCCGATGAACGTGAGTGCGAGGGAAGCGAAGGAGAGAACGAACAAAGCGAGGAGTTGGGCGTTGGGTGGGAGAGATACGGGCTGGCGGTGAGGCTGGTTTGACCTCTTCGCGACAGCCAGCGCGTGTCCCTTGCGCCATGTGCGACGGCGTAGGGCCCATTTTGACCAGATGGCACCGTATTGACCGCCTCTGGAACCAGTCCAGTGAAGGACAGCAAAAGTAAGGAACGAAAAGACGACGGCTATCCAAAGAATGAAGGAGTAGCGTCTGCTCGGAATGCTGAGCGAATGCACAGTCAAGTAGGCGGTGATCCACGTCAACGGGTCCGAGTACGATGGGATGGTTGACATGGACATAAAACTAGCGACGAATCTCACGCCAACTCAACTACGCGGTCACCACTTGGCTGGACACCACCTGCCACGGTCAGATGATGAGCATGCGAAAGGAGAACAGCGACGAGACCAACCTCCTTGCCCGTCTTCTTGATCTTCTCCAGTACAGTCTCATACGGTACAGCGCCCTTGACCACCACCTCCTGCTTCTCAAGGTCCACGTTATACGATGTGATGCCTACTCTCCATCAACCACCGCCATCTCAACTGTCAGTAGAGTCACCCACCATCGACTTTCGACAGCGCTCGCGAAACTGCCCCAGAGCACCCACCGCAGGTCATCTAGCATCCAAGTAGTCATCACCTCTCGATCCAGCTGAGACCCAGACGCCGCACCTTGACGTTAAACAAATATTCGCCCTGTGATGGTGTTAGAATCCCATGCTCATCGTTCGCTCTCCAACGTACCATTCCAAGTAGTAGATCGTAACCAGATGATAAGAGTGTCCCGGACCAAACTTTATATGATTGGCATGCGTCACAGCCTTCGTCACCACGTCATATTCCGGACACTTCCTGACCACTCTCATCCACAATCGATAAATATTCCGTAGTCTCACGCTCATAGATCAAAATCTGCTATTGGACTCTCCTCCCTGGCGAACCCGAGAATTCTTACTGATGCCAGGAGTGATCTCGCCCTTCGCCGAGTGACACGTGGACCCGGCTCGACCGGCGTGGTAGTCAGCGTTTTGGTACCTTCAACCGCCCGTACGCCTCTTTCGTCTGCTTTCAACATTGGCTTGTCACCTTCAATCCAAGGACCTACCGGGACCTCCATCATGTTACACTGGTTACTCTCGAAATGTATTTGTTCCATGTTTTGGCGTGTATAATATGGAAAATGACCTGTCTGCTCAGTCGAAGCGTGGAAGCGTCCACAAACAAAGAAGCGTGCTTTGATCGATGTGCCAATTTATCTTATCCACAATCTACTCGACATTTTGCCTCGCAGCTGGCAATCAATCCGAGTTCGCCCTTTGGGTCTCCTTGCGTTTCTTCTGCGCGTTCGGCACACTCAACTCGGGAGGATCAATGACCTTGAGGAGGCCATTGTTCTCGGCCGAGAGGCTCTCTCACTTTGCCCACCGGGACACCCTGGTCGTTTGACGTCCATGGGCAACCTCGTGAATTATCTTTCGATTCGGTACGAGCATCTCGGAAGCATGGATACCCTGAACGAGGCCATCACGCTTGGTCGAGATTTACTTTTGCTTTGCCCATCAGGAGACCCGCACCGCTTCATGGCCTTGGGTGGTCTTGCAAATAATCTCAGCCATCAGTACAGGGAGCTTGGAAGGATGGAAGACCTGAACGAGGCCATCCTTCTTGGCCGAAATGCCCTCTCACTTTGCACACCAGGACACCCGGCTCGCCGGATGGCTTTAGGTAGCCTTGCAAGTCATCTCTCTGTTCGGTACAATGAACTTGGAAAAATGGAAGATCTGAACGAGGCCACCACTTTTCACCGAGAAGCACTCTCCCTTTCCCCCCCACGACATCCGCATCGCTTGGTGGCTATGGGTACTCTGGGAAGACATCTCGTCCTCCGATACAGGCAGCTCGGAGGGGTGGATGTCCTGAACGAGGCCGTCGCTCTCTGCCGAAATGCGCTGTTGCTTTCCCCCCCAGGACACCCGGGTTGCATCAGCGCTTTGGGTGACCTTGCAAGTTGTCTCACCTGTCTGTACGAGCTACTTGGGGGAGCCGATCACCTTGAGGAAGCAATTGTTCTCTGCCGAGAGGCACTCTCTATTTGCCCACAGGGACACCCAATTCGTTCGATGGCTTTGGGCACACTTGCAGATAATCTCGCCCGTCGGTACCTAGAACTTGGAAGAACGGACGACCTGAACGAGGCCATCGTGTTGGGTCAAGAATCACTCTTACTTTGCCCACCCCCTGTTCGCCCGACAGCCTTGATCGGCCGTGCGTATAATCTTTCCCTTCGGTACAACCAGCTTGGAGGGTTGGATGACCTGAATGCAGCCATCATTCTTGATCGAGATGCCCTCTCACAATTTCCACAGGGACATCAAGATCGGCCAATACTCTTGAACAACCTTGCAGGTCACCTCTCCTCTCGGTATAAGTGGGGCAGTGGGGTTAATGAAGTTGAGGAGGCCATTGTTCTTGATAAAGGTGTGCTCTCGCTCCGCCTACCGGGACACGTTGGCCGTGAGGGAGCGATCGATGACGTCAATGAAGCCATCGTTCTTTGCCGAGATGCACTCTCGCTTTGCCCTCCAGGACATGTGACTCGCTGGCTAGCTTTGTACAACCTTTCAGACAATCTCTTCTTGCGGCACAGACAACTTGGAGGGCTGGACGATCTGCACGAGGCCATTGTTATTGGCCGAGATGCGCTCTCGCTTTCTCCGTCAGGACACCCCCGTCGCTCAATGACTTTAGATGCCCTTGCGAGTTATCTATCTCTTCGATACAGGCACCTCGGAGAAACGGATGACCTGAACGAGGCCATCATTCTCGACCAAGAGGCATTTTCACTTTGCCCACCAGGCCATCCGCAGTTGTCGACATCTTTGAGGAATCTTGCATGGTTCTATCTCATTCGATTTGTGAATCTGGGCAAGGAAGAAGATAAAGCAGAGTCTTTTGATCTCTATACTCAACTGCAGCATGTTTCGGCGGTCTCTTCATCTGATGTGTTTGCTGCAAAAGCATGGGTCAACACATCTGAACTGCTTTACCACTCTACGACCTTACTAGCATACAAAACAGCTATTCGATTTCTTGCTGAGCATTTGGCCGCGCTGCCATCATTGCCCCAACACCTTGTTGTTCTCAAGTCCCTCTCGTCATCGCTGGCAGTGGATGCATTCTCAGCCTGTCTTCGCAACAAATCTCCCATTGAAGCCGTCGAACTTCTCGAGCAAGGTCGTGGTCTTTTCTGGAGCCAGCTATCTCGTCTCCGTTCCTCACTTGACGACGTAATCATGTCCGGCCCAGAAGGAAAGATGTTGGCCGAAGAGTACACACGTCTAACTTCACTCATCCGCGCGGCCCTCCATTCGCCTGATGCAGACCAGCACGATCGAGTCTGTCGTCTCAACGCGGAATTGCAAAAAGTAGTGTCAAAGATTCGCGAGTTACCCGATCTCTCTCGATTCCTCCTTCCCTCCCTTTTCTCCGATCTCAAACAGGCTGCCAGCGGGGGGCCTATCATCATCATGAATGCTAGCAAGTATGGTTGCGATGCGCTCATCGTGTTCGTTGACAAGGATCCTGTTCACATTCCGTTATCACTGCTTACGAGGGAAGATGTTCAAGGACTGTCAACGAGGCTCCGCGAGTACACAAGGCTTGCAAGGAGGATGGACATGAAGAAACAATTTTTGATCTTCCTGCGGGAACTCTGGGATAAGATTGTTTCTCACATCGTCTATGTCCTCCAGACGACATGTTCGCCTCAGTCACGGATTTGGTGGTGTCCCACTGCCGAATTTTCCCTTTTGCCATTGCATGCTGCTGCCCCATTCAGAAAGGGCCAGAAGGGTGTGTCAGACCTCTACATCTCGTCATACACTACCACCTTGGCTTCCCTTATCCGTTCCAGACAGTCCAGTGCCTTGGACTCTGCGACTGAGAAGAGGCACTTCATTGCGATTGGTCAAGCATCTGCCAAGGACGCCGGTGAACTCCTCTTCGTCGGCGCCGAACTAGCCAACATTGAACAACTTGTCGGCGATCACACAACGTTCACGCGCATTGAGGGAGAAGCGTCCTGCATCTCCAATGTGACGAAGGAGCTGGGCAAGAACGATTGGGTGCACTTTGCGTGTCACGGGATTCCGAACCAAGAGCGGCCGTTCGAGTCTGGATTCGCGCTCCACGACGGACGGTTCACAATTCAGCATATCATCCAATGCAACCTCGAGAACCCGGAATTCGCGTACCTGTCTGCATGCCATACAACGGTCGGAGATCAAGAGAGTCCGGACGAGGTGATCCATCTCGCATCCGCGATGCAATTTGCCGGGTTTCGTTCTGTGATTGGGACCATGTGGGCGGTGGACGATGCTGAGACGAACGAGATCACATCTACCTTTTACAAGCACATGATAAACGAATCGGGGCACCTGGATTATACCCGTGCAGCGGTGGCACTGCGGAAGACGATGAAGTCATTGGTGAATTTACCGATCGATCAACGCATTCTTTATATACATCTTGGTGCTTGATTTCATCCCGTCGGTCTTACTTTTTCTGTTTTATTCCGCATCGCCATTCATGTCCTATATCCACAACCTGTGTACACCCTACCTACCCGAAGCAATGGAAATGTATCAAAGAATCGGAAATACTGTTCAACTTGTCTTTACCTTGTAGGTATTGGCACCGTCAGATTCCATAGATACAACTAGCTACCCCACACTCGTGCTCGGTCGCCCCTTTATTCGATCACCAGCTGACCCTAGGATACCTTTAAGACAACATGCACAACGAAATACGACAACGGCACAGAACATGAGAGATGATAATCCATGTTTGGACTAGTCAATGCTGGAATCAATGTACCTTTCCAGGTTTGGTTCTTTAGCTCATAGTGCTATGACTAGCCCGAAGACCAGTTCATGTTTGCATTCGGCTCTGGCCCGCGTACTAGAGATGGACCAAGGCGCACAGTTTGGAAGTAACACGACCAAGATGCGATTACCGAAAAGGCGATCAGGGATCGAAGGGCTACCCCTAATGATGCACACAAGGGTCGTTGTTATCTGTAGCAGGATGACATTCACCGGAGTGCTGCGCGACTCGTTCAGCTTGCTAAACATAGCAGGGAGGTATCCTTCTCGTCCGGCCGTCTGGATCGGCCATGCACTTGGAGACGGCACCCGGACTGATACCATCCGAAAAGCGCACCACCAAATAGGTTCGGGTGCAATGGTCATGGCCACTTTGTCAAGCAACACGAGTTACGAGACGTTCGCAAGGAATAAGATCTTTGATGATGTATGTTAGCCAGATGACTGGCTGCAGAGCACGGAATCGATGGACTCCAAGTCCAGATCGTGAGGACAAAGATCTACAACTACTCTTCGATCTTGAAAAACACCTGCTCGTATTCACTTGGGTGTTGCACCTGTCGAGAGTTTAGATTGTGTAAATAATGAAAGACCTGTACCTGTACCCAATCGCGCAAAAGTCCCAGAAGAAGGGTCAGCTGTCCGAGATCGGGCCCTAGTGACACCTCCCGCGCCACCCCCAGTTTAGCCTGGCCTGAATTATTGGCCCCGTAGACGAAGAAAGCCCACTATTCCCCGTTTGTAATACATCCTCTCATGACAGCTAACCTAAGATGGGGCTTGGTGACCTTGGGGCATTTGTAAAAGCGATAACTGACTCATGTTGCTTACAATACGCAGCGACTGCCACAGCGGCTTGTGGGAGAGCCGCTTTCACATGGTCCCGTTTGGCCTCGAAAATGTTAGCGTGTTTCAACATGCCAGTTTTATTGGCGAGCGCGGCGACTGGAGTCTCGAGTAGCAAGTCTTGGCGATGCAAGCTCAGCAAGAATCATCAAGGTCCATCTACTGAACAAGCATACCGTTGTATTTCGAATGAGCCCTGGTCACCAAAAAGTCGACGACACCGTCAAAGGAACGATCTTCGAGTACAGTTCTGGCGATAGGAAACTCAGGTATGATGTTAACCTCGGACTCCTTTTCGCCCATAACGGACGCCAAGCGTAGTAAAATCATGTAAATTAAAATCCGAGGGCCCGCTTCGTTCCCCGACTCCCACGAAGTGGAGGAGGGTTCTTGTCCTGCGCAATTTTTTCCCATCTGCAAGTCGATGTGCACCGTGCGAAACTTGATTACTAGAATTATTTAGAGTGGCCAAATACTACGAAGTTACCGTATACGGGGCCGTTGAACAGATCACCGTTCCTGGCATTCGGCATCATGCATTAATGACGCCCTCACCACCACCACCGTTAGGGAAAGGGGGGCGACGGCGCACTACATAGCAACACGGGCGAAGGAGTACAAGGTACGCCTACTCCTACTGCTGACAAGAGCAAAGCAATAACGTACCCATATGCCGACGATGACAATGGTGCGCGATGGCATTCCACTACTACGCCACTGGCACCCAGACCACGGCGAGAGCATGCAACGGCATGCCTTTCACCACAGCGACAACGACACGAAGGCGGCACGGCGGCCTATGCAACGGCCCCATCTCCAACATGACGGTGAGCGATGGCAAGGGCGTGCAAGGACATCCCCGTGACGGCGACAACGACGCGTAAGAGTGGGGGACCCAATAACCCCCACCACCACCAAAACGACCACAAGGCGGACGACAATACGCAGTAGCATACCTATCACTGCACGCCGACGACGCTTACTTAAGGGCGGTGGTGACGCAATGGCCACGACGTAAATAATGACGGCAGGGTGCGGTGACACACCATCATCATATTGCCAGGGGCACGAGGAGCAGCGACACGCCCATCACGACGACAAGGGTAAGGGTCTAACAGTGCACCCACCACTACAACGCCGACGGTTAATGGGGTGGAGCGGTCCCAATGTCGAACCTTCAGGGTAGACCTATCTTGTCATGAGGAATTGATCATTGATCATGCATCATGCTGTGGAAAGGCGTTTACTCAAGTAGTTAAACCTCTCTGTTATCTCTTTCACGTTGAAATTGTGCAATGCAACTGAATTGTATACTTCGACTAACCCAAAAATTACATGTTGACTAGATCCTCAGCCTATAACTTGAGAATGGGACACTCTCTGTTATCTGATCAGGATAAGTTAGATGCCTTAGTGCGCGAGTTTGGAGTCGGGGACTGGCGACTCCAGGCGCCGCTACGATCTGAGAATACAGTCAAGCAACCAAGGATAGAAGTGCGGACACACCCACCGCCATGGAGACATGGTTGCGAATCAAAATTAGCAACTGTTTAGTTGCATCAATAGTCATCCAGTTGCCCTCGGTTTCGGCGGCACCGAGAGTCCTGATCTCCGAGATTTTTTCATCACACAGAGACAAAGGGACTAACTCCATGCCTAGTTTACAGAAGATATGTTCATCGACTCGGGAAAATGGTGTGCTGAGTCTGATTTATAATAACGAATAATCGTATAACTTGGACGGCCTACCCGGGCAACTTGCAGCTTGTCTGTTAGCTTCTTCAGGGCAGGGAGAAGTTCCGGGGGTAAGTCCCCATCTGCTTCGTCCAAGTTCTCTTGAAAGGCCGTTAGAATGAGGAAAAGCTGGCTTGAGTCTTCCAATGTAAGGTCTGAGATCTTTCGTTTCTTCTGAAACATGGATGACAGTAGCAGTGGCCTTTGAAAGCCACCGGACACCTAAAACAGGCAAAACTAAGCGAGTAGGTCAACCAATCGACCGAATCGATGCTGCCTAATTCCTACTAAACGTTGTCGAAGCCAGTGGCGCAGTACTAGTCCTGGTGTTCGGCCCGGCGGCGGAAGTTCAATTCCAAGACTTTTGTTGGCCTCGGCGACATGCCTTGCTAACTCGACCAGACTGCGCTAGCTCAAGCACTCTTGTTGATATGACTCTTGAAGGCGTAGTACTTGGACAGGCTGCAGTGCGCATTGGCACCCGCCCTTGAAGTACGTGTTTTCAGCGCTTGACGACTCATTTCAGTCACGCCCGAGCTCACCACTATCGAACATGATCCACATACCAACTAATCTCATCAAGATCCAAGTACATCCGGGTTGTTGTTATCATGGTCTCCGACATCTTGGACTAGCTACGTGGCAGCTTCAAGCCTCTCTTTACTTCCTTTCCCGCCGAAGTGTTGGATCTGTCTTGGCAAAATCCATGACTGGGATATTTTTTACGCCTCTCTACTAGAAGGGTCCATGCACCCTCACAAACCCATGCGAAGTTTACCAGGCCATCCATTGATGGATTGCCTTGCTCAGAAATCTCATAGACGGCTGGTCACCGGCCTGACCACTTCTGACTCAAGTTGTAAAAGACTGAAAATTATAGTACCTGCAATTGTGGTTGTCCTGTCTCACAGAACCTACCGCCTCGTAGTGGTGACAATGAGGGAGGCGAGGGCCACCATCATCATCCGACGCATGGTCAATGATGCAGTGGACGAGGAAGATGCGATGGCCTGTCACTACCACATAATGAGGCAGGCGGAGGCCGTACAATGGCATATCACCAATGTTATCACGCGACGAGAACGAGGGAGATAAGCCCATCGTGGCGATGACGAGGGGGGTTAAGAAGGATGCAACGGTGACGATGACAAGAGGCTGACGCAACAGCGAGTTCTTCCCGACCAACATACTTAATTACAATCTCACGCTCACAGATCAAAATCCAAGATTAGACCAGCTGAACCGGACTCTTTCTTCCTTGTAATGGGCCCAGGACTTCTTACCACGGAAAACCCATACTAGGCCCTCTGGACCATAGTCATCCACGTGGACCAAACTCATCGATAAGCCGGTCATCGTTTCACCTTCGAACTCCGTGTTAAATAGTTCCCACTATGGCTTTAACCCTACTTTTCAACGCTGGCTTATCGTCTTCGGTCCAAGGACTTGTCAGGACTTCCATCATGCTGCATTGGTTACTCTCAAAGTGTATGTGTTTTCTTTATGGCACGTGAAACTTGTAAAGTGATATGTTTGCCCAGTCGAGGAGTGGAGACTTCCAGGGCGTTCACGACCAAAGAAGCATGCGTTGGTCAATGTGCCCATCTGTGTTGTTCATAAGCTACTCGACTTATTGCCTCGCAGCTGGAAATCAATACGAGTTCGCCCATTGTGTCTCCTCGCATGGCTTCTACGTGTTCGGCACACTCAACTCGAGGGGATCGATGACCTCGATGAGGCTATCGTTCTTGGTCGAGAGGCTCTCGCCATTTGTCCACCAGGACACCGCTTGTTGCCCTTGGGCAACCTTACAGATTATATTTCCATGCGGTACCAGCAGCTTCACGAAACGGATGACTTGAACGAGGGAATCGTTCTCGGCCAAGAATTACTCTTACTTTGCCCATCAAGAGATTCACGTCGCTGGGCAGCATTAGGCGGTCTTGCAGACAAACTGTTTCATCGGCATGAGATGCTTGGAAGTGTGGGCGACCTACACGACGCTGTCGCTCTTGGCCGAGATGCACTCTTGCTTTGCCCACCAGGACACCCAGGTCGCTGGATGACATCAGCCAGCCTTGGCCATCATCTCTCCCGTCGGTTTGCAGAACTTGGGGTGGTGGACGACTTGAACGAGGCTACCACCCTTCACTGAGCGTCACTTGAGCTTTGCTTACCAGGACATCCAGCTCGTTGGACGGTTCTATGTGGCCTTTCAAGTAATCTCGGTCTTCGGTACAGGAAGCACGGAGAGATGGATGACTTGAGTGAGGCCATCGTTCTCGCCCGGGAGGCACTCTTGCTTTGCCCAACTGGACACCCAGGTCGCTTTACGGTTTTGCACTGCCTTGCAGGATATTTTTCTTGTCTGTATGAACAACTTGGGGGGATAAATCACCTTGAAGAAGCCATTGTTCTCGGCCAGGAGGCACTCTCCATTTGCTCTCAAACACATGCAAATCGTACCATACATTTGACCAGCCTTGCAAATGATTTTGGCCGCCGGTATATGCTGCTTGGAAGGATAGATGACCTGAACGAGGCTATCGTTCTTGGCAGAGATGCGCTCTTCCTCTGTCCACCAGGACACCTGGACCGCTTGCTAACTTCTATTGGCCTCGCAACCAACCTCTCTCTGCGGTACAACCAGCTTAAAGGGGCGCATGACCTGAACGAAGCCATCGTTCTTGAACGGGATGCTCTCTCACAATGCCCCCCAGGATACCCAGATAAGCCAGTACTCATGAACAACCTGGCAGGTCATCTTTCTGCCCAGTACAAATGGGAGGGAATGGATGACATTGAGGAAGCCATTGGTCTCAAGCGAGATGCACCTTCACTCCACACATCGAGACGTTTAGTATCCTTTAGCAACCTTGCAAATCAATTATCCCCTCTGGGAGGATTGATGATGCTGATGAGGCTCTTGCTCTTTGCCGAGAGGCACTCACCCTTTGCCCAATGGGACACCCGAGTCGTGCCATGGCTTTTGATACCCTTTCAAATAGTCTCTCCTTTCGATACAAGCAGCTTGGAGAGGTGGATGACTTGAACGAGGCCATTGATCTTTGCAGAGATATTCTGTTGCTTTCCCTACCAGGACACCCTCGTCACTCCATAACTTTGGACGTCCTTGCAAAAAATCTTTCTCTTCGGTATAGGCACCTTGGAGGGATCAGTGACCTAAACGAGGCCATCGTTCTTGGCCGAGAGGCATTCTCGCTTTGCCCCCTAGGACATCTGCATATGTCGACGTCTTTGAAGAATCTTGCATTGTTTTATCTCATTCGGTTCGTAAAGTCGGGCCAAGCTGAGGATGAAGAAATGTCATTCGGTCTCTACACTCAATTGGAGCATGTCTCAGTAATTTCTTCGTCTGAGCTGTTTGCTGCAAAATCATGGGTCAATGCATGCGAGCTACTCCACCACTCTACAATCCTGCTGGCATACGAAACAGCACTTCGCTTACTCGCAGAACTTATGGCTGCCCTTCCCTCATTGCCTCGACATCTTGCTGCTCTTAAGTCACTTTCATCATCACTTGCAGTGGATGCATTTTCTGCTTGTCTTCGCAACAAATCCCCCATTAAAGCTGTCGAGCTTCTCGAGCAAGGCCGTGGTGTCTTCTGGAGCCAGCTGTCTCGTCTCCGTTCACCGCTTAACGATGTCATCGCATCCGGCCCAGAGGGAAAGGTGCTGGCAGATGAGTACACACGTCTGACTTCACTCATCCGTGTGGCACTCCATTCATCCGACGCAGACCAGCACGACCAGGTCTGTCGTCTCAACGTGGAGTTGCAAAAAGTGGTATCCAAGATTCGCGAGTTGCCCAACCTCTCCCGATTTCTCCTTCCCTCCCTCTTCTCCGATCTCAAACGGGCTGCTAGTGGAGGGCCTATCATCATTATTAATGCCAGCAAGCATGGTTGCGATGCGCTCATCGTGTTCACTGACAAGGACCCTGTTCACATTCCGTTGTCAATTACAAAGGAAGATATTCGGGGACTGTCAACGAAGCTCCACGAGTACACGAGGCTTGCAAGGAGGATGGACATGAAGAAACAATTTCTGATCTTCCTGCGAGAGCTCTGGGATCGAGTCGTATCCCACATCGCGGATGTCCTCCAGACGACATGCCCCCCTCAGTCACGGATTTGGTGGTGTCCCACCGCCGAGTTCTCTCTTTTACCCCTGCATGCTGCGGCACTATTCAGAAAGGGTCAGAAGGGTGTTTCAGACCTCTACGTCTCGTCTTACACCACCACCTTGGCCGCCCTCGTCCGTTCCAGAACATCTAGTTCCCCAGACGCTACAACTGGGGACAAGCACTTCGTCGCGATTGGTCAAGCATCTGCCAAGGACGCAGGTGAACTTTTTTCTGTCGGAACCGAGCTGGCGAACATTGGACGGCTCATCGATGGTCACGTAATGTTCACGCGGATCGAAGGAGAAGAATCTTGCATCTCCAATGCCACAGAGGAGCTGAGCAAGAACGATTGGGTACACTTTGCGTGTCACGGGATTCCCAACCAGGAGCGACCGTTCGAGTCCGGATTCGCGCTCCACGACGGACGGTTCACGATTCAGCATATCATCCAATGCAACCTCGAGAACCCGGAATTCGCGTACCTGTCGGCATGCCATACAACGGTCGGAGACCAGGAAAGTCCGGACGAGGCGATCCATCTCGCATCCGCGATGCAGTTTGCTGGATTTCGTTCTGTCATCGGAACCATGTGGGCGGTGGACGATGCTGAAACGAACCAGATAACAGCTACGTTTTACAAGCATATGATGGACGAACCTGGGCACCTGGACTATACCCGTGCAGCGGTGGCACTGCGAAAGACGATGAAGTCATTGGTGAATTTACCGATTGATCAACGCATTCTTTATATACATCTTGGTGCTTGATTTTCGCCGCAACTTTCCCTCTGTTCTGTTCCGCATCGCTAGTCCAACCATGACCCCACTGTACTGTCGTTGATTCGTTATCTCAAACCATGTTGCGCTGGCACTACATACCAGTCATCCACACTTGTTAATGTCTTTGAAGAACCAGTTGCACTGTTCCATTTTATCTCCCTGGCAGGCAGTCTCAGTTTGTCTGACTTGTCTGCTGCAAAAGCATGGATTACTAATCACATGTGAAGCCCTCCATCATTCTGCAGCCCTCGCATACGAGACAGCTCTTCGGTTACTTGCTGAACATTCAGCTGCCCTTCCGTCACTGTTACCTCAACACCTTGCTGTTCTCAAGTACTTTTCATCATCGCTCGCGGTAGACGTATTTCCGGCTTGTCTTCGCAACAATCTCCCATTAAAGCGATCGAGCTTCTTGAGCAAGGTCGCGCTGTTTTCCGGAGTCGGCTCTCTCGTCTTCGTTCACAACTCGAGGACGTCATCGCATCTGGTTCGGGGGGGAAAGCACTGGGAGACGAGTTCACACGTTTGACTACGCTCATTCGCGTGGCCCTCAATTCATCTGATGCCGACCAGCACGATCGAGTCTGCCGTCTCAACGTGGAGTTGCGAAAGGTGGTCTCCAAGATTCGCGATTTGCCTGGCCTTTCTCAATTTCTTCTTCCATCCCTCTTCTCCGATCTTCGACGTGCTGCCAGCGGGGGAGCTGTCATCATCATGAACACTAGCAGGTACAG
>JBBPTV010000928.1:0-13702 GCA_038094275.1 Tubosaeta brunneosetosa | reverse complement strand
GGGATGGTCACCCCCCGGTCGACTACCTCCGGTTCTGGTCTTATTCTGGGTTTGTACAACTAGATATCTCATTATATGTTACACTGGATCTGATTTAGGTCGCGCCAGAAAGTCGTTTCCGCAGTGACTAGAAAGCCGACGACTATCTATTGGCACACCAGGACCCCCGACGCCGCACACGCCCTCTCGCCCGGCCAAGCCCAACGACAGAGTACTTGGTTGACTTGCATGGGCGGTAGAGCTCCTGGGTGGGTAGGCATGACACAGCTGAGCTCTGAGGTGAGCATGGCTGGCCAATAATGACAGTGCAAAGTCTCAAATGTTCAGTGCACCTCGGCACCGGTTTCCATTATATCCGGATATTATTCACGCGTTTCAAACGTCTCCTCAATAAGATTGGCCGGTACGATGCCAACTGCACCATCGGACGGAGGCCCAAACGCGCCCGAGCCTTCACGTCATAGTTTGGTGGGAGCTGTGCAGGCTTAGAGCCAAGCTCCGCCTTGGACGTCGATCGGTGGAATACAAGCAGGTAGCGACGGACAGCTTGATCATGGTCTGGATTCGAGACGAGGTATCATTGACGGACTTGATCGCCGACAATGACACGATCGATGTGGATTTGTCCGCACTGCACACTACGTCTGACCTTGCAGGAAAACAAGCCTCGGTATCAACATGTATGAAAGAGTGGCGTATGGTCCCGATCGCGAACTGGATGCAAGACACGTTGGGGTAATGGCCCCTCCCAGGATGAAGTTTGTGAATGCGCCTCGATCTGGTAAGTTGTTGTATGGAATGTGAGTACCAAGACAGGTCGCGGCACGAGTAGGGACGAACGTTGTATGTATAGCGAAATAGGAAATGTTTTTGAGACCCTTGCAACAGCTGATCTCTAGATGCGTCAATAGCCAGGGAAAACCGTTTGTCGCTCTTAACTGGCAGCCGTGCCGGTTCCAAATGTAGTCCCTAATAAAACGCCCGATGCGGCAGAGAGAAGGAGTAAACAGAAAGGGCACTATGCGAACGTTGTGATAAGGAGACACGTGCATCACAGGCAGCAAAAGAACAACCACACATCTCCACCATACTTGAAGAACATGCCTTCTTCAAAGTCCCAGCAGGAAAGGGGTGGTGAGTGCACAAGGCGACGCCATTGCAGAACTGACAAGCACCAAGAGTCGAACGACAGTGTCGGGTCCTTGCCAGATACCGTTCAGCGAAAGAAGTCGATGAAAGTCGCCTCTTCCGGTACGAACATACACTTGGCCGTGTTTCTCGCCGATGGGAAACATATTGTGGGCGGAAGCAAGTCGGACGGCAAGATTCGACGTTGGCGGGTGAAGTGTGGGAGTGAGGTGGGAACGCCGATCGATACGGGAAGTCATATTCGGAACCTTGTGGTTTCGCACGATGGAAGATGGATCGTATGTGGGACGAACACCGGCTATGTGATGGTGTGGGACGCTGGAAACCAGGAGAGAATGAGCAGGTTCAAAGCATACGACAGGGTCATCGACATGCTTGACGTCTCACCGGATGGGACAAAAATCGTGACGGGATCATATCACAACAAGACGGTTTGTGTCTGGTTCTCGACTGGCATCGCACAGTTTGGCGAGTTCACGAGCAACCACCTGCAACCACTTGTTGTTAGCTTTTCTCCTGACGGATGCCTTCTTGCTGTTGGCTGGGATTGTTCCCCTCTTCACGTCTACGATATCCGGGATGGTTCTCTTCTCAAGAAATTCCCACTCAGTAAAGCAAGTATTCAAGCTTACAGTGGGTTGAATTCTCTTGCTTGGGTGAGCGATAGCAAACACCTCTTTGTCATATGCCGAGATGGCAAGATCCACCATCTTGACGTGTCCACCGGCACGACGCTCTCTAGATGGTTGATTCACACTGGCAATCCCATATGCATTTCCATAGCAAGGAATAACACGTTTATCGCAACCTACGGTGACGCTTGGGTCTCATTCTGGGACACTACCACCCGCAAGCAAATATGTCCTGTCATTTTCTTTCCCCAACCCCCAATCTCTATGTCTCTGCCAGGTTTGGAAACGACCGGCTTATGGTTGCTGGATGGTCAAAAATTATGGTACAGGATCTCCATGGAATCATTCCTGCTGACTATTTTGACAATAAAGTAAGGGTATCTACCGTTGAAACGTCAATGTTTGAGGCTCATGATTTCTAACAATCCACTTTCTCTGCATGCAGTTCGGACGTCCCAGTATGTCTGTCAGACCCCTTCCCTCCCCTTCTGACATTTGGTGTTCTAGTACATTTTGAAAGTGTTATTGAAGAACTGGGTACAGCTAAACTGGTGCAAGATTGCCTCAACGAGACCAACAGGTCACTAAGTATGTTCATTGTCCCCCTGACTTGCCTCTCTTAGTAACTAAAATTTGGTGATCCGTGTGTGTAAGACGAAAAGATCACAGAGCTGGAAAAGACCATACAGGAACTCCATATCCAGCTTGCAGATTCCTATAGCATAGCCAAACAAAAGGAGGCGAGCCTGAACGAAATCATCAAGTCACTGCGTGCGGAATCTGCCTTACAGTCCACCAATCCGAGTACGTTCATTGTGGGCACAACATGGAGTTGACAGACACTGAACATGTCCATCAGATGACAAGATAATCAGTCCTGAACAGGCCATCCAAAAACGCAGCGCAATTAGCGGTGCTCAGGAACTCCCCACCAAATCTCCCCATTCTCAACAGACGGCCAAGAGTCTCACCAATATTCTCCGTGTGTATCAAAAGAAACGTGACTGCGAATCTCTCTATGCTGATGGGAATATCGTCGGCGCTGCGGGGCTGCTTCTTGATATCGTGCGGACTGCGGATGATGACCTAAAATCCGACATGACCATCATGAATTGGCTTTCGGGTGAGTTCCGACACGGCGGATTGCAAGGACCATCTCATCCCTCGACCAGAGTTTATGGACAGATGCGTCACGGCACTAGAAGCCCTCGAAGCATGAGACTCTCAAAGATGCCCACTATCGTGTGGAGTTGTGCGTGCCATCTGAAAAGGAACAAAGTTGTGTATGGATCCCTGCATTTGGATGATGTTTCTGATGTCCTTCTCTTCGTTTGTATTGAACCACAGTTCTAGCTACAATGCTTGTAAACATCTCTAGTTTGTGTCGTGTCCAGCAACCGGCTTTCGAACGTTCAGTCAAACAATCTGCACAGTATGTTCTCTTCATCTGGTCGCTCGTCTCTACTATATAGAGGAGTATCCTGTTTACCACCCGCGGACCTTGTAGTCTACCAGCATATCCCTTATCGTCCCCCCTACTATCTGATACTTCAGCACAAGAAGTATCGAAGAGGATGTGGTGTTTTGCCGTCTTGCCTGCACCTGGAACACCAACAGGAGGCGTGGTAGACAGCTTCGGTGACGGGCGCACATCGTTGGCAACATCGACTGAGAAGGCACGTCATATTACATCGCTTCAGACTTTTCGTGCACTCACTCAAGTCTTAACCATTTGAACACTCTTCTCCAGCTAATGTCAGGAATGTTTGCGGAGCGAGCGGCATGGGACTCACCAGCACTGACGATGATGCATCCCCCACATGCCGCGTCTTTCTCGAGGGCGATGGCATGTACCTCACCATGACCCTCGTGAAGTAGAGAGGGGATGCATGCGACTGCCTCATCTAATGCCCCGTCTTGCGGGTATGTCACAACCAAACGGCGCACAGCAACACGCGCGATAGCAGTGACGCAGGCTGACCTATGTGATACCCTCTACGACGGAAACCTCAATTCGATTTCCGTAGGAAGCAAATAATTTCTTGAGGAAACCGCCCTTGGCGAAGGACTTTGCGGCGCGGACGACATACCCGCTCTCGAGCAAGTTTTGTACAACCTATGTGGCAACGTACCTTGTCATACCCGATACGGGTACTTTGGCAGGCGGTTGCACCGTTTTCTACCGCTCGTGTGGTTGGCAAAGGTTGGTCCTGAGAAGAATGTTGTTCAAAAAATGCGATACTACTTCATTGCGTCCTTTTCAGAAAGTATTTACAAAGTGGCGTTGCGTCGGCCGAGGGTGAACAACTGGTCCAACTGAACTCGCTTGCCAAGAGAACTAACTTTGTGAAAGCTGTATTGATCCCAGTTGGGCACAAGCGGCTCGAAATTACATACCCTGCAGGTTTCAGATAGCTCCACTTCAAGCAGAAAATTTCCCTGACGAATTCGAGTTCCCTAGGGATGCACCCCTTTCGTATGAAGTGTGGCATTGCACTGAGAGGCATGTGAACGAGCCTCGGCCCAGGACTATGACAGATTGCCATTCGACTGCGATGTTCATCGATAGCCATGTAACTGCCAGGACTAAGTTGGAGCTGTGAGGTTGAATCTGGTGGAGTGTTTTGAGCGCCTGAGCCGGTAGCATTACAAGGATTGACGATCTGCGCAAACATGGGCAAGCCATCTTAGGATGGGCTACCTCGGATTCTCGAACAGAAAACTTGTCAGACCAGGGCAGCGCTGACACACAAGGTACGTGCTCAAGCTATTCTGATCGGGGACAGTAACAGGTTTCTAGACACCTTACGCTAGTCAAGCTTTCATCCGACGGTGGCCCCGGAACCCGGTCATAGCGATAATCTCTTCCGGGACTGAAACCGACGGCAGAAGTTCTGGTGCCCGCTGGGGCATCAGCATGGTTCCGAGGGAACGTCCGCTGGAGGAATTGAAACCAATCCGACGGGTGCCGCTTCGCCGTTGGCCTTGGTGTCACATGTCATGTTCTCTCCGCGTTCATAACTCCTTCGGTGATGTTCACATTGTCAATCTGGCCACTCATCTACCTTCCCGGCCTCTGGCGTCCAAGGCTATCTCGGAAAATGTGGCCATCGGCGACACAAAGTCATATCCAGAGAGACCAAACTTCGTTCATCCCGTGTTCATTGACTGCTTGAGGAGGAACTTTTGAGTGGCGTCACCTTGCATAGCTTCGAGTGCTCGTGTCCGGATGGATATCACAAGTCATTTTGCCCTACCATCCACGTGTCTCATAGTCGGTCAATATATCCCTCGTCGCCTCCTCGATCGTTCGATACTTCAGCCCAAGAATGCGATCCGCCTTCGTGGTATCAAACGAAGTGAGGTGCTTCGCGGTCTTCCCTGCACCTCGAATGCCAACGGGGAGCGTCGTCGATAGCTTCGGTGGTGGACGCATATCGTTGGCAGCATCGACTGGACAAGAACGTAGGTTAGATTATAATGTCACTTCAAAACGCGGTGACTCGTTCGCTAATAGTCTCTGGTACTTACTAAAGTCTTGCCACTTGAATAACCCTATGGAAGAGACCGATGGAGACGCGACACGAGCGAGCATGCATTGCACTTACCCCCGTTGATGATGATGCGCTCCCCACCTGCCGCCGCCTTCTCAAGAGCGAGCGCATGCGCTTCTGCGAGGTCACGTACGTCTACCCAGTTTCCACCCAGATTGGCAAGAAGTTCGTTCCCAGTTGCATTCGCTTTGTCAACATCTGTAACATAATCATGAAATGTTGCTGCGGAGGTATTCAGAGACGTAAGCGTGGTCACTTCGTGGATCGGAGGCTAAAAGAATGAAGTGAACTATGTCAGGATGATTCATATCATGCACGGGTTCAAAACGTTTACCCCAAACACCTGAGAATTGTTTAGCGATTGAGTCTCCCAGTGCGCGACCTCCGACTCACGAGTGGTGGGTTGAGCGCGACTAGATCCCACTTGATGCGGGACTTGTTTTCTGGCCTATTTACAATTTCCCAAGCAGCTGTGTAGATAAAATGAGTCGGTCGATCATCGGAAACAAAGTCCCGCACATCTTTCTGCGAGCGACTTGGACGCTCGGTACTTTTCCGCATTGGGTGCCTCGTTCTTCCTCCCCTCTTCCTCGTACTGCTTGAGAATTTCGATACACTGGTCGTTCCAGTCTACCTCTGTGAATGTGGTGGGGTCTGAAACATTGTGAACGATGGCTGCTGCAGAAGATGTAATCACAACGCGTTTGACCCTGCTCGACCTATTTCATTCAGAATGAGGATACGCCAAGTGATAACTTGAACGATTGGACGCACTCATCTTTGAGGATGCTGTATAGTATTCCTGTCGTACCGCTGACAGCAGGCTTGATGAGTTCTCGTAGTCAGTAGGTACAAGGTGCTGTGGTGAGTGCAATACGACCCACCATCAGGATTAATCGCTTTTAGATGATAAGGTGACGCCGTGTGTTCGACGGCGTCCACTCCTTTGACCGCCTCGTCGAACGCACCGACCTGAACCACGATAAGCAAACAGTGCCATCAAATTGCCCTAGCGTACCTGGGAGATATCTTCCACGATCACCACTTCGAATCGACCACCGTATGATGCAAACAGCTTCTTGAGGAAATCGGCCTTGGCGACAGACCGTGCGGTACCTCGGACAGCATACCCCCTCTCGAGCAGGGTTCGCACGACCCACGCAGCGATGAACCCCGTCGCACCCGATACGAGTACTTTGGCGGGTGGTTGAACTGTGGGCATCGTTCAAGGCGAGGATCCGAAGAATGATCGTGATACCGTGTGAACGACGCTTCTCGGTGTCTTTACGGCAGATCACACCATCGACCACCTCTGACGATCCTACAACACAACGACTTATGGAACCCGGATACGAAGTTGATTGAGGCGTCAGGAAAACTAGGTGGTAACTGGTCGCGCCTAAACTGTTCCCCTTCCTAATCACGGAATCACAAAGATTGGGTGGTGAGGTGCTAGATCAATATTGAGTACGTGCTCACTCTAGTCGAACGATTTCGTGTCGGCGCAGAAGTCCTTCGAGGTGTTGTTTCGAGGATTGGATCCCAGAAATGTCGGCTTTGAACCTGTGCTGCCCATGGCCTCGGAGTTTTCTATTCATCTTCTCGGGGCTGCGCGTGAGTATGACTGCCGAATCGCCGTTGAAATATTTAGTGCTCATCCACGCAACATTCATGAGTACCGCAGGGCGCAAATCCGGAACAAGTACTGAGTCTCTGCCGGGGAGGTCATCAACGAGGAGACAGACAAACTCCTGCAACGCCTCGGTGAAGATGCCCATTCTGGAAGACGAGAAGAGGAGATCTGGAAGGCATTGGTACGAATAAATTCATCTCGAAACCATCACGTTTTTATCGCATTGAACAGTCATTTAAACGTGACAGGAATTTCTGCCTGCCTGTTGACTAGCGTGCAATTTATGCCTTTCAATGCGGCCGGGATTGATCCCCGTCTACTCCACATCGTTCCAAACTCTGGCTCGCAAAGGTTTGCTCTCAACCAGCCCTGCAACTAATGCGCCCTCACAACACTTGTTTAGCCGGATACCCTACGGTGTATAGCTATCTTTGCTGGCGCCGCCGCAAGAGAGGACACTGTAGGCCATCTGAATAGTATCAGAAACGTCACGAATATGGAATGGAATGCTCGTACCTCATACGAATTGGAGTGGAAGGAGAAGTGCAATTTCACTGACACCTCTGATCGTCATGACTGATCCATTGGTCAGGTCAAATACTTCTTTCGACTGATTCCGAGTCCCACGCGTAATTCTAATGTGCGTGCCCCGGGGTTCATTGCTTTGAGGGAGGGAGATGAAATCCAGTTCGGGAAAGGGCCTGAAGGCAAGAAACTCTCTAACGGACCCGTCCCAAGACTTTGTAACCTCCAGTTGGCCGTTGCTCGAGCCCTGAAAACAAGTCGTGCCGATATAATCTTGGAATGGAAGTACCACGCAAATGATGACGGGTGTTATCGCCTCTTCATTGCTTCCGAAGAGTACTTCGATATGTTGGACGCCAAACTTCTTCTTTCAGGCAGAGCTGTGGTTGTTCCGTAGTCGTCTCCCCGTTTCTGATAGACAGAAGGGGAATCTTCGTCGCCGATTGTCTCAGGTCTCGAGCATACCGAGTTCCAGCGATCCTTTTACTGTAGTGCGCAAGGTGAGCGTTGACGACCATCGCATGTACAAACGGTGAAGTTATCTAAAACCAATTCACTAGCACTGCATAAAGGTAGCGTACAAGAGAAGTATGGCAGTGTATGCACGATGTGCAAGGTATTATATACTTTCCCCAAGGAATGCTATTGCACGTCGATGGTTTCGATACTGTCCATCAATTCCGTCAACGAGACCTCCTCCCGCATCTGAACCATGATCAGACTGTCCGATGCGACGCGCTTATATTCTACCCGCGACACCTCGAACAAGAGTGCCCCAAAGCGCTGTCTCAGACGGACTACCAACCGGAGCGCGCGCGTCGTCTTGTCAAGCCCGGTCGTGCCCCGCGCATACTCTTGGTCGAGGAGCGGACGGATCCAAGGAAAAACAAGGGAGTGCTCGTTCTCCACGTTCAGATTGCTCGTCGTCCTGATCTCGATGTCCCCGAGCATGGTCGTCATTGCATGATATATGCGCAGGTTCGTCTGCCCATCGACTCCCAATGAGACAATCTGTGTGATCTGGAAAAGAATGCAAGGAAGTTGTAGTCGAGTAGAGACGAGGGTTGCTAGGGGAAGCTTGTTGAGTATATCATATAGGATCGTCGCGAGGGATATGTCGGATGAGGATAAGGATGAGCGTTGCTCCATCTCCATCTGATCCAGCTCAGTGGTCTCCATGTGCGGGATGTGAGGAGGCACAAGGGGGTTGAAGACAGTGAGATCCAAGGGGAGACAACTGTTATACTCGTTGGCAGTCCCAGTCCAAGCCAGAATGCTGACATCTCGCGATCCTGCCAAAATATGTTCCAAGAATCGACCGACGGCACGGGTGCCTTCGCCGTATATGACGGGAATGGACACATTGAAGATCCCTAAGAGTGAATAGGCAATATCTTCCACGCGCGTCGATCGCCGCAGCGACGCCATGAACAGCTTCTCACGTACCCTGCTGAGACCTGGTCGAAGTACGGCTAACTCCTCCGCAGAGATCCGTGATGCCCGTTCCATCTCCGAGACGATAGCAGAGCATTGCTTGTGATTCCAATATGTCAACCCAAGGTAGGGTTTCCAGTCCTCCGTGTAGAATTGCACCGTCTCGGCGGCGACGTATTCCTGGTACGTCCATGCCCGTGTGTTCCAAACGCTCTCCTGAAGGCCACCAGGGATGTCCGACAGCGACGAGACATCGAAAAGGTAGACGATGGTGAGGGACGAACCGCGATACCAAGTGAACATGGCGACCAACGATTCTTGCAACACTACATTGTTCTCTTGGTCGATGCAACACGCGTCACACCATGCCCACCGAAACCCGAGAGAACGCACAAGTGAGCAAAAGGTCTGTAGCTTGACACCTCCGGAGGATATTTTTAGCTTGTATACCGTGGTAGTTTTGACCTCCTTGTAGCGGGGTTCAACACGTTGCCATCTGTGCGACAACATCACGTATCGATAGAACCCTTCCACCTCCCTTAGAATTCGTTCGTTATCTACTTGTCTCGTCATAGAAGATACGAGTTCGTTGAAGATCGGAAGCGCCTCGAATGCCTCCGCTTGCTCTGTCTCGTCGAGTAAACGACCCGTGGTAGTGTCGATAAGAACCTGGGGCATATTGGAGAGGGTCGTGTTAATAATATGTCGTATCGCAGGCCTCGCATCGGCATACTGCGAACGGAGTTCTACCACCCATATCAGCCGACATGACTGATGATATCTCGGATTCAACTCACCACGCACCCGTTCGTCGGAGGATTCTTCAAGTTTCAGTAGCATTGCATCATATGCCACAACGGCTTGCGCATAACGTTCAGCTCCATGTAATGCCTCGTGCCTCTGCTTGTAACCTAGATAAGATGAAGGAAGCGCTTCAACGACCTATGCACTCTGTCATCTGTGTAATCCGCGACCCAGGGACACGGAACATACCTCATCGGCATCCTTCAATGCGCCATCCCAGGACTTAATCATCGTTCTCACTTTGCTCCGTTGGATAAGAGTGGCTATACGGTCCGGTGGTCCGAGAAACAATATGGTAGAGAGATATTCGTCAACTTCGTTGTAGTTCTGAGAAGCCAGTGCAATATCAACCAGCTTTTCTAACTTCTCTATGCATCGTCGTCGAAAATCTTAGCTGGAGGGTCAGACAGGCGTCAGCAACATTGCTCCACGAGCACCTACCTTGTTCCCATCGTATCCATCCATTATCGACGCCCGTTTCCGTCATGAGCTCGCTCTGCATCTGCTGGAATAACTTGATGGCCTCCAAGATGCGACCATCCCCCTCGAGAACGTTACATATCACGTGGTAAATGATAAACATTGGAAGTTCGAACTGATCAAAAGAGTATCAGTGTCAATGATCAGGAATTCGCATAAAACCACACCTCGTGAGCACGATGCAGTGCTTCATCAACTGATCTATGAGGCAACATTGTACTCGCCCACTTGGTTAATAGACTATCTGGGCTTGACGGGCGGAGGGACACTGCATGTGCATATGCAGCGAGCGCTTCGTCAAATTTCTCGGCCCCCAAAGCTGTGTCCCCAATCCTTTCCAGCTCAATGATGCATTGGTTCGTAAAACCTGAGAGGGCGATCGAAACACCCTTCTTATCCACAAAGACAAGCCTCACCTAAAACCCAAGACGTTATGATCGTATCCACTTTCAAGTCATCAATGGATGCTGAGATTTCAAGAACGAGCTTTGCAGCATCAATGATATGACCATCAGCATACAGAGCTTCGCATTGATGTTTCTGTCGGTACCCGCAAAGAATTTTGGCAAGGCTATCGGCTTTCCGCTGGGTGTCGGTAAGCTGTATATGAAGTTCTTCGACGGTGTTCTCAAAATCCGCTGGTGGACATGGGCGACGAAAAATCAATCAGGCAGATCTACTTCATACGAACAAAAGAACAAACCACGTTGCGCGGCAACATCTGCGCGAAGCAACTGGATGGTCTCGTTCAAGTCATCCTCCTTTTCTTTGGCTGTGCGTTGAGAATCCGCGAGTTGGACACGGAGCTCCCCGACGGTCTTTTCAAAGCGCGCTTCGACCCTTTTGAAGCGAATGGCAAGCCTTTTCTGTAGAATTCAACCAAACGGTCTGAGGCGCCGAGATTTGACACGAATCCACTTACTTGTTTATCAACGTAGGGAGCGGGAAGGATTTCGCACAGACTCCGCAAAGTGATCTTGTTGCCCCCACCGATCGCCAGGTCATCTTCCGCTGAAATGGCCAGGGAGTAAATTTCATCAAGGCCGTGAAGGACAGGCCCAATTTGCACGTGTGTAGAAGTGTCCCAGAACGAGACTGACGAACTCGCACTGACCGCGATGAACGTGCCGCTTCTGGACAGGGAGATGCATCTGGCTCCATCGGTACCGTGAATGACCCATTGAGAAAGCGTTTCCCCAGAGGACACGTCAAGACAGCGGACGTTTCCATCGAAAGACAAGGCAAAGAGCTGTTTACTATCGCTGGCCCATGCAAAAGACCAGCAACCGACCGGAACGTTGACGAGGGGGTACCCATTACGACTGTCATAGACACGAAGGTGGCAGGAGGACTCTGATATCCAGAACAACTTGGCGGACGCTGTAGCGAGGAGGCCTCCGTCGGGTGAAAACTTGACCGTGTGGACTTCATGCTCGTGTCGTAGCTCGCGCAGTTGTTGGCCATGAGATAGCGACCAGATACGAGCAGTCTTGTCGCGCGATCCAGTTGCGAATGTCGTCGAATCAGCTGAGATATCCACTGACCCCACCCAGGTAGGGTGACCTTTGAGGTCAAGGGCCACTTCCTCACGACTCTCCGCATCCCACACCATCACTTTGCCGCTCCTTGTCCCAGCTACGATATATCTTCCGTTGCGAGAGACCGCGACGCTCCAAACAGAATCTCCCGCGTCCATTGGTGTCCCCACCTCACTCCCATCTTCCACCCTGCAACATCGTATCTTCCCGTCTTTATCACCGCCCAAGACGTGTTCGCTATCAGCGAAGAAGGCGACCGAGTTGACCCAATTATGAAATTTGATTTCGATTGGTTGCCCAGGCTCAGCGCTGGTTGAAGAGAATCTTTCATTTGCTTCGTGAGCCGTCGCTTTCAATTCTGCACCTTGGGCAGGTTCGCCTATTCTGCGTGTCTCTTCCTTTGGCTGACTGTTTGTCGAAGACGGGCAGGTCGATCCTTCACTTTCGTCAGTATCGCTCCTCGGGTGAGCTTGCGTACTTGCCATTCTGTGGCCACAGACGTACTACAGTGGAAAACATCCTTGTTCAGGTATCACACAAGGCGTCAGAATTGAAGAGGCATGGGCGTTCATGCACGTGCCTTCTTAACAGAAATAGATCATGTCCGCAGTGTTACTCTTTGAAAGAGTTTCGAATTCGAGGATGACGGTCTTCACAAAGCCAAGGCCAGTGATAACAACTACACGATACCTCAAAAGTCGAGCGAAGCAGAGCCATGGTTTTTGGAATGCAACGGCCCGTTCAAAGGCTATCCCACGCCGAATGCAGGTTCAGTGCTTTTGTTCAAGACATCATTTTCAATTGACGTTCACAAAACTTGCAAGCGCCTCGTGCAGACGTTTGCGCTCCCATCAGGTTTGTCAAACACACCATCGTTCTCATCAGTGGGCCTGCTCATGAAGAACGGTATGTGGAATGAACTGGGAATCGATCCTACGAATCGCTCCAAGTTCGATGGCAGCTGAGGGCCAAAAGAAGGTGAGAAAGGTGAGGCAATTTCAGAAACCCCAATCAGAGAACGTAGAATGTTCAAGTCAAGGCAAACGATATCCTCCAGAGTTGTCGAGAAAGGGGATAATGTTGTTCTGTATTGCAAACACTAGCAAGCCAGTACACACAATGTCCTCACCATTTTTATTGGGTTGCATATCCCTGAGCCATTCAAACTTAGCAGGCCAAGTGCTGAGTGCTCAGCACTTGGTCTACTGTGTTTGAACAACGGATATGGTGCAAATCGGATCCATGTCACCGCCACCATGGGGAGAATGATCCCAGGTTACCAGACTATACACATAAGTGCTAACTTCCGACATGCGGTTGTACGAATCAGTTTGCGCCATTACTGTATTATTCCCGTGGAGATTTGCGTTAGGATGGCGATCAGCTCCCTTCCCCGCCGCGGCCAACCTGACAAGGTCATATGCGACACCGAACCAAAAGGTGCTTATGACGCTTGGCGCTCCTCTCATGTCGCTTGCGATCGCTGTCATTGTAGAATCGCTGAGAGCAGCCTGGTATTCTGCACTCAAAGGGACGTTCACCAGCGTGTGATTGTTGGTGACCTGGTGTGGCGTATGAGCTGGAAGAACGTGATGAGGGACCGCATACTCACGTTTGAGCGAGAAGAGGGCAATAAATGTTTGCCCACACTCCTCGCACGCATACAGTGCGGGGCGGCCACGACGTCGGGTATTAACCTCGAGCATTGCCTTACTGGCGACGGGCAATGCCCTCAGTGCACGAGGGTGATGAGGGTATGGTTGATTGGTCGCCGGTGTTAGGCGGAATAGCCCAGAGACTTCCAACTCGGTGTTGACGGGATTAGCGTCTTGGAGGAAGACGTTCCAGTCCAGAAAGGATTCTCTGTCAGCACTGACGCTAGAGATGAGATGAGATGACGGGTCGGAATACAGCAAGTGGACATACAGAGTGGAAGTGTTATCTGTGTCCTGT
>JBBPTV010000927.1:0-13705 GCA_038094275.1 Tubosaeta brunneosetosa | reverse complement strand
GTAAATGGACATGCCACGTCTACATGATACCCCAACCGAGTCACTCGCCTGTATGATAACTACGCATCCAGCCACCCCTAGGCGCATCCTCACCCAAATACACATCATTGACGTTCCTTTTTTGCACATCGTTGTCGTTGCTCTCCTTATCCTATCTCTATCTATCGTATAGCCTATCCTATTAACTATGTAAAAACAAGATGGAAAAAGTATTATATATATAGCGTCTAATCCCCGCGAATGTGCCATGGCATCCTGCATGCACGTATTTATAACACAAGACGTCTTCCATTTCCGTCATACAAGCACGGACATCATGAGCAGCACCCAGCCCGCGTGCCTCGATCGCTGATGTCTGGGCCGTGCTTGGACAATTTCACGCCCGGCGACTGCAAGGGGGTCATGTCGCCGGCATGACGCACCAAAACAGAACACGTACCCGATCGTCGTCGAACACGCCCCGCTGGATCTTGTCGAGAATGTCCCTCGATGCGTCTTCAAACGCCCGATCGACATTATGGCCCGACTTGGCGCTCGCCTCGACGAACAGCAGCCCGTGCGCGCGCGCAAACGCGGCGCCTTCCTCCGTCGTGACCTGCCGCGGCCGCGGCCGCGCGCCGTGCGGGTCACACAGGTCGATCTTATTCCCGACGAGAATGCAGGTCAGGTGCGGATCGGCGTGCGCACGCACGTCTGCGAGCCACCCCGGCATGTCCGTAAAGCCTGTCCGAGCCGTGAGAGGAAGGAGGCGAAGGGGAGGGCGAGGACGCACTCTGACGCGCGGTGACGTCGTAGACGAGGAGACAGCCCGCAGCGCCGCGGTAATACGAGCGGGTGATCGACCGAAAGGATTCCGTCCCGGCCGTGTCCCAGCCTGTCCAGCCAGAGCGTCAGTCAATCCACTCCGTGTACCTCACGGGCAACTGACATTGGAGCTTGACGATCTTGCCCTGTTCGGGTATCTCGATGAGTTTGGAGCCAAATTCGACGCCGAGCTGAGAGGGGGGTCAGCGCTCAGAGAAGGGGGCGATCGCACACGTACGGTGGGGTCTGGATTGGTCATGAAGCGCTGGTCCGTGAGACGGACGAGCAGGGACGACTTGCCTACCGCCGCATTACCTGCAAGGTGTCCCTGTCAGCACCACCCCGTATGAACGGTCGTCCCGAGCGCTGACCGGTGATGATAAACTTGAGAGCATAGTGCCAGCTAACGCCCGACATGGCATGAATAATGAATGGGCAGCGCAGGCGAAGCCAGGCTGGCTACACGGGTTGACCCCCAAAAGGGGGGTCGTCGGACACTTCCGGAGGGCGACTTTGAAGTCGTCGTCGCTTTTGCGCTTGTTCACCACCACATTCACGATGAGCACTACTTGGCGAGGGATCTTCACGTACGTCGGCGTTACGCAGGGACACGGCACCATTGACGACGCATACAGGTACAACAAGTACGCTCAAATTACCGCACAGGCTGTTCGTCAGTCGCTCAAGGAGACGGAGCGACTGGCTGTAGAGAAACGCGGCCTCACTGCGCTCAGATACCAAAAATGGGAGAACGGCGTGGGTGGTGCACAGGTGCGTCTCTTTCTGCCCTGGTTCATCCAGTTCATCTCACTCTGTGACAGGTATATCTTAACCCCGAGGAGGGCAAGCCGGGGAAAGCGGCTGTCTAGTCCATGTCCATTTCATAGAGTGCGGTGACTGCCAGCCGTTGGGTCCTTGCCACCCGTTTCATGTATGTCGTTAAATAAATCTCCACAGCTTTTGGACGACGTCATGCAGGCCAATAATATCCGACCAAATCGCTCGCTCCCCCTTTTTGTTGTCGTAGTGCATGCAGCCGAGACAATCGTGCACTTTTTTCTTTTCGTTTTTCTCCCGGCCGTCGTGTGCGACGCCGCACCATACGGTCGTGTTATCAAATGTTCCTCTTGAACGGGCACTGGTGTGATCGAACTGCCTGCAGCTGTTACATTCATCCACTTGCATTCCCTAGGGACAGGGCACCTATTTTTTGGCGGTATGTCAAATGAATGGCCATGACAGCACGGCATCGTCCACGCCGTGCCTCGAACGATAAGCGCTTGAGCCAACAGTCTCGCCTCCACACCGTGTTCCACTGCGCTTGACAAAATTGACGTCGCAGTCTTGTCGCAGTCGTACCTATACACCCTGCTGAGTCATGCCTAATGACTTATCGGGCGCAGCACTTGCTATGACACAACCGGCTACATAACGGGAAAGAAGTGTGCGGAGATGAACGAGGGTGTATGGTCTACCCCACCCGCACAGGATATCTTGTTCTGTATGCCGGATCTGACGAGTCGGTGCTCTCGGGATGAGCCTCAACGTTCCGAGATTCGACGACACAGCCCGTACCGACACGCACTCGCCTTCTGCGACGCCTCACGCACCTTGTTTCGAAGACTAATAAACGACTGGTTTCACCATCAGCTTTGGCATCGGTACGCGAAACTAGATTGACATACGGAGTGGACATGTTCCGTAGTCGAAACGCTAACCCTTGGCGGGGATGACGAGCAACGCAGCGAGACGCCAGCGCATGTTTCGGATGTCTGCCTATATGCGATCGACAGCACCTCGGAGAGTAAAGTGCTCACCAACATGAGATTCCCCAGTCAAGTTGTAGGCGTACTTGCGGGCACCTGCGCAGTATAGACGCGCCGCCGAACGGTGATCCCGGGGATCGCGGAAACGAATTAGTAGTTCTGATCAAGCTCAGCAAAAGGGGGCTGCACGACGCTTGACCCAAGTAGGCGTAATGAAGGCGACGGAGGCAAAGGCGGTTTCGTTTTGATCTTGTCGTCTGGTGCCATCGTCCAGACCACGGCGGATCACTTGCCACTCGACTAGATCTAGTTGGGTATGGGCTCGGAGCCACTGCGCCACGAAATCACGATCAGAAGTACTGTCCAAGCTCAGCAGAGGAGCTCGCCCAACACAGTCTCAGTTGATCGTAACATCGTCCAGGCACTCCGGATCATTACCTCCGTTCGGGTAGGAGCTACCGCACCATGGCGTAAGTGGGCGGTGTGCAGGCTCTTCCTCGTTATTCGGGATCTTCATAGCTTGGCAGGTCGACGGTCCCGGCGACCCCTGGTGCCCTTACGCTTGGCCTGGTTTAGGGGGAGGGGCTACCACCGCAATGTCGGAGTGGTTACTGGCACTGCCCGACGGCGTGCAATGAACTCCACGCCACGACACGAGGCAGGTGAGATACAACGCGCACCGTGCAAGCGGTGTGCGGGGGAATACCCGGATCAAGCCGGACCCAAAATAAACCAAAATAACCCCTGTACATACTGACTAAGCAACCTCATTTCTTTTCGCTGAGACCAACTTCAATGCATGCGCCAGACCCGCCCCCTGCCCGACACACATCCCGAACTGACTGTCATTCGTTGGCAAGGATTTACAGAGTATCGGGTTGAAAACTGGCGCTTGGCGCGGGATGGCAGCGGACGCGTCATCCGCGGGACCTCTGGTTTTTCCTGGCTCGACGCAGCCATGCTACTGTTAGTTGCCATTTGCGTGGTACGCTCGTGTCATTCCCATACGTGTTGGAGGTCTGTATGCTATCATTTTTAGGCACGGGGGAATGTGCCTGCCTTGTTCTCTCGTCGCACTCTGGTCTGCACCGCGATCGCAGTGACCTGGCTCTGGGTCCGGTTTACGCAGGTTCTCCATGGTTCGTTCCTCTCATCCCATCCGTCGATGAATGTTTCGGTCATAACCCTCCACGCAGAGTCCCTTCTCTTGTTCCCAGCCCTCGGGATCCAACTTGAAACCCACCGCGGACACCCTCTTGTCCCTTGGTCTTTGTTCGTAACGCGCCAGTTTGTGCCACGCTCTTCCCTCGAAGATGCTGTGATATACGAGGGCCTGCGTAGGTGGAACGTTCGGTTTTATCTGGCCTTGTTACAACGACGGCGTGCGCCTGTGTCGGCCTCAGATATGTCGGGTAAGCGGGGGTGCATCCGGGTGCATGTTGCGTACGAGGTACGTTCAGTTCAATTTTAGCTTGCTGCAAATATGATTATACGGATGTGCACGCAGAATACCCTCCCGTACTTTCCAGTCCTCAAAGAAATATATCTTGAGGTCCACCAGATACTGTTTCCACAGCCTACCCGTATTTCTGAAGATGGTGCCTCGGTTCAACCTTACAATCGGGATCGCGAACGCGGAAGCAGAGGAGTGCAATGATACTGCCCATGTATATGCATATTTGCTTGGAGGGGGACCAGGTGTACGTTGTATTCAAAGTGCGTGTTTGCAGCTGGTAGCAATCTCCAACATACGGATGTGTATCGAATATCTTTCTGTCCTTTCCAGTTCTCAAAGAGGTCCGTCTCGACGTCTACTAGATGCTGTTTCCGTCGTCCACTCACACCGTCGAAGATGATGTGTCAATCGAAGATGGCAATGAAACTTAATGATATTGTATCCGAAAAAACTGTGACTGGTAACGATACCGTGCACATACCATACACCATTTTACCTTGTCATGAGATAGTCGTTGGCTGAACTCAGTGAACTCGCATACCACACCGCAAAACAAAAGAACTAGATATCAATACACGCGGAGTTCCAACTTATTTGCATCAACACATGAATTGGTAGACCGTGGTGAGCTGGCACACCTTATAATTAAGAACGGCGGAATTTGAAAAAACTAAGACTAAGTGCAACTCGGTTCTCAGGAAGTGTAACACTTTCCTCGAACTAGAACCATCAGTCTCTTCGAAACGGGTAGAAGAAAAAAAAATAGAACTCACGGTACTATGTGCATTCTCTACCCCATCGAAATCACTCTCAGAAAGGAGCTGTCCACGAAGGACTCTTCCCATGTGCGTCGAGGCAATATCAATACCTTTGTTCCGAAGGCTCATTAACACCCTGAGGAAGGCGGTGGGTGTGCTCCCGAAAGTGTGTGCGAGCTGAAGCTGTGGGTTCTTGGCCCGCTTCACTGAAGAGATAAATCCATCAGGTCCAACTCCAATGTCCTCTTCACTTCCTGGCAAGTCCTTCATATACACGCAAAGGAAATGACATAGCCGAGTGTATGAACCGTAATCGCTGAAATATAATTGTCCAGCAAACACGTTCAACTCATCCATGAACACAGACGGAGGAATCCATCCATCGGGGAGCGCCGGGATATTGTAGAGGGAGAGATCGTCACATGGCTTCATGGACTTGATGCGGCGAGGTGTGTACAGATGCAGGCGAACCTTGCTGCTTGACTTGATATCCGACAGCAAGTGGTTAACTTCATACGGGCTAAGAATGACGAGCAAAGCCCCGGAAGGCCTTTTTGCGGAAACGAGCCAGTGGACTGGACGCAAGTAGTCGTCCACCTTCTCCAGGGTTTCGACGGTTTGTTTGAAGTCTGTTGTTACCAACACAGATTGGCTCCAAACATATGGTTCGTTTGTAACAGCGGACGTGGCATGAAGCGAGTCGAAAGCTGGAATGAGCGCATCGCTCCTTGACTGGAGCCAGGCCGAAATGATGCCAGTCTTCACAAATCTGGCGATATCCTTGTGAATAGAATGTTTCGCTGGCGGTGGACGTTCCATTTTTCGTTCAAGTTGGACCTCATAAAAAAATTCGTGCTCTTGTTCTTCGTCCAAGCCTACGAAACTTAGCGACCGAATCCCGTGGTCGAGAGAGCGCTTGCGAATCTCTGGGTCGTCCGGAACGACAGCGTTTGAAGAATTATGTCGCAAATAGAGTTCTTCCATACTCTTGGATTCAGGCTGAACCCACGCGTCCGATAGCCCCTTCGAGCTCCTTGACTGGTCGTCGCTATTACAGAAACTAGACCAAGCAGCATGTCGAGATGCATGATCTATGCCCTGTTGTGCCCAGCGAGGCACCCACTGATGGAATGTTTCCCATGTTTCTCGTATGGCCCAATATAAGATATCCATGGTAGTGATCTCGCATGAAGTGTCTTTGCCAACCGCGGAACGAATACGTTGATCGACTTCGATCGGTGCAAAGAACATGACAGAATGACCATGACCGAGCTTCCGCATCCGCATGCAGCCTACGGGCAGCAAGGGAGAGTTAGACTAGTGTGAAGGGACGAGATATGGCAAGGCGAACATACCCTGAATTAAACGATCTTTGGTGACATTGGGGCCCAGCGTGACAGCAGCACGGAATCCATTTGGAAATTTAATGTCGATACCGCGTGTATGAGCATCATCAAGGTATATAATGCACAGATCCAACCGCTGCAAGAATGGTGACAATCGCAGGAGCTGTGTATTTCCGTCTCGTGTGAGTATTATCGGTTCGTCCTCTTCGTCGAAATAGACTGCAGCCGAAGCATCTGAGTTGATGTTCAGCCACGCTTGAGCGAGCTCATGGTTTTGGAGGTCGAGTATTTGAGCGCCGACATCTAGTAGGACGCGGATCTGGGGTGTCTGCGCAATTAAGACCTTGAGAAATTTATGCGTGGTTTGCCGCTCGATGTTCTCATAAGTGATGCACACGTAGTGATTGTTCTCCGGCTGCAAAAGGTACGATAAGACTCTTGCATTGGTTCCTTGCTGACGATCGGAGTCCCGTTGACAGACATGCAAGGGTAATAGATGTTGAGTATCGTTCGTCCCCGAAAATCCTAAAGCACAGTCAGATCAGCATATTGTACACGCAGCGAGCTTACCAGTCAGCAAATGCTTTTTCTTCTCTGCCAAATCCCAACCTGAAGCAGAAATCTTCAAAGGAAATTGTTTGGCTTCCACCAGGAACACGGCCCTCGCAAGGTAGAAGTCAATCGTTGAGCGATTCCGAGAGAACAAAGGGAACAAAAACGTGTCCCATTGTTCCACAGATTCCACATCGACACTGTCAAGATGCCTCAGGGATTCTGGCACTGTGGGGCACTCCCGGATCCACAGATCATAGTCCACGGGCGGATCGGCCTGTTTCCACAGAATTTTAAAAGCAAGCTTGAGCTGGTCCTCGCTGAGTCCACCATAGTAGTATGAGAGGCAAGTGAGAATAACCACAACGTCCAGATGTCCATACTCAGCATTTGATGCTGGGACGTCTTTTGCCTGGTAAGGGACTGCGAGCTTGGTACGCTTTAGGGAAAGGCCATAGTTTACTCGCCATCTCCGATCTCCAAGAGCAAACAAAAGAATGCCGTCGCTCAGGAGGCCACGCAACAGAAGCAGATTTCTCCACATAGGGTGTTCTTGAGAGTATTCCTTCACCAATCGAACTTCTGCCGGGGGGACATCCTTGCATGATATGAAACACCGAATGGCATCTGTAAGGCCGGCATCCAGATGTCTTAGGCAGACGTTTGCAAGGAGGCCATCCATGACGTCTTGCACTACCCAGGAAATCAACTTCTCGCCAGCCTCTGCTTGCAAAATACGGAACCGGGGAAATGATCCAACTGGCCCGGGTTCATACTCTACCCCCAAAGGGAACAATTTCTGGAGGGAGAACGCATGCTTGCTTACGAGACCGAGAACTTGTTGGGTTGTGGACCATCGGTCAGGGTAGCCTTCCACAGGTTGCCGACGGCCAACAGTGAATACTAATTGGGACTGAACATCGAGGATTTCGTCGCTCTCATCTAGAATATCTCGGGAATGAGAGTGGAGCCACTTCTGGAGCTCCAGCAACATATCTCCCAGACAACGGTCCGGCAACAATTGCTTCTCCACGCTCAACAACTTTAATGACAGAACATGTTCTGGTTGGAGAACGAGAACACCGCGCTCCTGCATACAATCCAGTAAGATTCTGCGCAAGGAAATTGCCTTTTTTTCGTTGATCTGGTTTGAACGGGAGAACCGAAGGTGATATATCCGTCTGTTAGTGAGACCGCCGAGTCGATGTGTGAGAAGATGAAGGGTTTGTGTTATCAACGGCTTGGGAACGATCAAGCGAACGAGTTGATTTCCATCCGCAAGAGTAGCCGCGACAATGGGGATAATCACAGATGTCTTCCCCTCGCCCATATTGAGTTGCATCGTTGTATTCTCACCCAAAGATGGTGATATCATTTCACTTGCTACCTCAGCCTGAACACGACAGATCAAAAAGTTGTTTTGTAGCTGAGGTAAACCAGGGATCGACATCAACCTGTGTTTCATATACCCATAATACAAAAGACGAACCTGAATGAGTAACCAGTCTGGATGCGATTCAGCGTTCCAACCATTACATCCTTCGTTCTGTAGTTCCCTGCAGAACTCTTCATGAAGATTGTCAAAGTGTAGCAAACACAACCTGCGAGCTTGCTGCAGCCTAAGTGCGAGTAATGTCAATTTGATAAGACACCACTTCCAATTGCTGGGGGCCGTGATTGATGAGTTTGACGCGAGACAACGAAAAAGTGTGTATGCTGTGATGCGCGGCCATTGACCAGACTGCTCGACTGCCCGTTCGCTCTGATCCTCTGGGCCAAGATACTGCTGCAGATAACCAAGCGCCCTCATATAGCTGCGTCTGCATCGAGCAAAATGGTCCAACAGCATCTTTTCTGTTGGCAGCTGCACAATGTCAAGAGCATGTTCACCTTCAAAGCTCCCAACACTATCACGGAGATTTGAGGCATATGCACGCTGGAATGGGTTCTGTGCAGCTGCCTCAACTTCGGCGATCAGTTCATGCAGTGGGGCAGGATCAGTGTGTGGAGTTCCGGTGGCTGTGACATATCGAGGTAATTTTGCCTGCGCTTTTATCGACCGTCCGGGCCGGGTAAATAGTTGATCAACCATGAGTGACCATGAAATATGAGCGGGAGGATTTTTCGAAGGTTTAAATGAATATTGAGAAGAATCAGGAACCGGGGAGGCTGAAGTGGCTAGTCTATTCAGAATGCCCTGGACACGAGTCAAATGTTCTTGGAGTCTAATGGAATAGGATTTGAGATGAGGTGGATTCTCGAACAAGCGCGGGCGCGATGCAAAGGCCACAAACATGGGGACTAGCGCACTGAACTTCTCCGAGGCATACGCCATGGCAGGTAGTGAGAAGAGTAACTGAGACCACTGCTCTTCTTTTCTGGCCCGCAGGAGATCATATATTTCAAACCACATCACTGAAAGATCGAGAGATAACCATGATGTGTTGTATTGGAGCGACCATTGAATGGCTTTCCCATGCGTGACTTCTCCTCTCTGCGACTGTATTGCCTGCCATATATCCACGTGTGCAGTAGCTTTCACATTCCGGTGGTAAACGTGTGTGGCCGCAATATTAGCACGATGCTCTGCTGAAGAAAACAGTTGATCTCTTGCACAGTACCAGATGTCGGAATTTGACCCAGAAGGCACTCCAGAAGGTTCGAAGGGAAGTAGATACGCAGCCCGTCGCAAACTTCGCTTTAGAATATGATCATCCTGTGGCAGTAACTCTTCAAATAAAGGGTTTGGCTCGTTCTCATAGAATTGCCAAACTCTTTCATTGTGCTCTTTGATCGCCATCGACACGACATATAGCTCATGATTTGGCGAATTGGGTGGTAGGTTGTGCCACCCCACAGGTTTTTGAACCATTTGTTTGAAATACCACATTCCCGAGGGACATATGGAGGCAATCAGTTTCAGAATCTCAGCGTCACGATAGCTGAACCTCTGAGTCGACCAACAACCAGCTGATCGCAGTATAGACAACGCTTCCTCGGTACCAGACCTGCCTGTAAGTGGATCGGCACACCACCCACTAGTCAGGGCATGAAGATAAGCGCTGTATAGACGGCTTGTCAAACTAGCATTTCCCGTTAAGCAGCCTAAGTCAGTATCGACTGTATAGGTCTGATATGTCGCCTGCAGGGATTGACTGGTAATGTTGACACAGACATGATGACCATCGACTTGGAAGGAAACGTCGCCATCAGGAACCAGAACACATCGGGGGGCGAGATCGACGGGGTCGGTGCCTCTGATCTTTGGCCGCAGTACGAGCTTATTGACTAGACCAAATAGAGTTCCGATGGACTGATTTTCATCATAAACCATGCCTCGGATGTTCTGAGATTGGAGGTCCCCATCTTTGTCAACGTAGAAGGATAGGTCATAGCGTGGCAAGAAAACAGATAGTTGTGGCAACGATCTGGGATGACGTACACTAATGATGAGATCCAGGGGGGAAGAAAGTGGTCTCAGAAGGCTTGAGGCCATGTCCCAAGTTTCGCTTCGAACGTCAACAAGGTAATCAAGGCCGTTCCACCTAAAACAATGCTCTGCAGCACAATCAATTCTCCAGTTCTCTGTCGAGGCCTCCCAAAGTTTGTTGAGGGGACGGATCTCCATGACCGATGTGGAAAGATTTAACCAGTGAGCATGTCCCTCAATCAATGCCTTTGGCAAGTCTTTCTCCAACATCTCGTGGGGAATGAGCTGGAAAACGTCCGAATTGCCGGCGCCCGACCGTTTTTGTTTTGCTCGAATTACGAGGTGAAGGGAATCCTCCGAAAGAGCAAAGTAAACCTAATTGCATTATTATTGTCAATTCAATTCATAGTGACATAGGCAACACACCTGGTGGCCAAAGATTAAATCACGAGTTGAGCATTCCATTCCTGGAAGATCACTGGGCAAGACCACAAGTATTTTCTATACAAGTGGTCAGTTTCTTGTGACACATAAGTATGGTTCGACATGCCGTGCCGAATATCAACCTATAGGGTTGGCACTGTACAAATTTGTTTGGCAAACGCCTCCCAGGTTTTGAAAGACGAGTTCCAGGTTTCCCATCAATCAAGAATGAGCCGTTGCACACATTGAGATGTAATATCTGTGGATATTGGTCGGCCGGAGGTGATGTAGCACACAGAAGCCAAGGCGAATCCTGGTCCCGAAGCAGAATCCACTTCGAGCCTGGGTGATAGTCTGGCCAAATCCTGCGAATCGCAAGATTGATACCCTGATCATTGGAATCCGCTTGAATAAGGTCCTTTACAACATCCTCGAGAGTGAGAGAGAGGCGACGATCTCGATCAATGAGCAATTGCGAATACGTGGAGAGGTGGGAAACTGTACTGGGCGTGTTGCAGTGGATTACTATGGCGGACGTGAGGAGAACCTCGACGTCCGTCGCTGAATGGAGAATCCTTGGAATCATGGCAGGGTCTACGTCAAACGTGCTTCGACAGATGGCAGCAACGTCCCGCAACACACCACGCATGTCATCGTCCTCCGGTCTTTCCATGAGCATGGCCGACAACTCCAGTATCCAAGAGAAAACATTTGTACGAACGGTACGCAGCAGGTCGAGTGCTTCTGACGTGATTGCATCATCAGGGCTAGATGAAAGCAGACGACGGAGTAGGAAAGAAATGGTATCCATCGTCACCCTTTGCAACCAGCTGACATCGACAGCCTGGATGAGGTTCCTGAGTTCCCCTAGCAGACCATAACAAAAGCTGGGTTGTTCGATCTCCCAGTGCCATGCCCACTCCCCACTCACGAGTGGTCCGACTTGAGAAACGGCGTGAGCCAATAGCATATGTACTTCTGGGTGACAGAAGCTCAACGAACGGCTTCGAAGCTCTCGCAAGATGTTGAGCCATTGGAGTAAGCCTCCACTACGCAAGTGTCCAAAAGCCATATATTCATGGATGGAAAGGTCTTCGTGGCAATCTGCTTGGTTTGCGATGACTTCGTTCGAGGTGTGGTCAATCAAGTCAATATACTTTTGTAAACTCTGGTATCGTCCAGTCGGAAGCTTGTACGTGCAGTATCCTTCAATGTCACCACGACGTAGCAAATCAGAGGCAGAAACAATAGTGTATCCCAGCTACTTACGATTAGCGCGGTTTCGTCCCCGCTTTGGGCCAATGACGACTTCATGTTGTCTAAAATCAAGGGTAATCCGTGATCTCGGGTGCCAGACAAAGTAAGGCATGAGTGCCCCATTTACACTGAATGACAACTCCTCTGAGAATCTTGACCACGCAACATATGGGGAACAGATATCGGCCAGGAGATGGAGTGTGGCAGCGCGCCACATGTTGAAGGAGACCGGACAACGCAGCTCGAACGTGACGAATTCAGCGCCGACTGTATTGAGTGGTAATGGTCCCTTTTTTACTTCCCCGCGCAAAATTACATCATTTAATTTTTGACCAGCTCGTGCATCCATCTCTATTTGAGACTTGAGATGCTGAAGGGAGGAGGATTTACTGTAGTAACGGATGGGAAAGCTGTCCAAGGTGATTTCCGAGGAAAACACCGACCACCCACTTCGTGCCTGCGAATGACGGCGAGAGAGGTATTTGTATGCGCGGCCTGAGCGGTCAAGGCTGGTAGTCTTTGAAAGTAACATGAGCTCCAAGAGTCCTGTTGGTACCTCTGGCGAATAGTCTGCAAGCATGGGGATTTCCTTGATAGCTATCTCGTCAAGTGCGATCCACAACTCAATTGTAGTCAACAGCATGACCGAAAGGAGTTCCGGGTTTTCTGCGTAGAATGTCAGCGCACTTGAAGAGTATTTATCCGCTAAGATCTCCAGTTGCTCGCACGCCATGTCATTGTTTGTGACGCGATCAATCCAAGCATCAATACCCTGTTCGACCGCCCGTTCTACATCATAGAGGGTAACGCGGGGCGCAATACGATAGGCATCTTCGAAGAAAGCCCCATCAGAAGACAGAAAGTCATCAAGAGTGCCTCGACGGGAATGTTCGAGGCTGAAAGGAACGTCAGGAGGACTGACGCTGCGATTAGCGAGAGCGTCACGTATGTAGTCCCTGCTATGCAAAAGTGACAGCTCAATATCTTGGGCTAGATTGAGCTCCGAAGGAGTCCAGGGAGGCGATGCACTCTGGGCAGCCTGTACCTGAGTCCACCGGTCTTCAATGATCGATCGAAGAGAAGTGCAAGTCTCCAAGACGGTGCGGGATAGCCAGTCTGGCGCGGAAGAGCCAAGCTTCCGCAAGCGTCGGCTGATTTTGGCTGACATGAAGTGGAGGAGGCCGCTAGGCGACCCTGCAGAGGCCTTTTCCTCCGCAAGGTGACACATAAAGAACAGCATGAACTCCTTGTAGGTATGATGGCCGAGGGGGGAACGATCCAGTGTTGTTTGAAGGGCGACCCTGATGAGAAGCCAGAGCGACGAGCGCCGCCACGGTTGCAAGTTCGAGGCACCGTTGCCCACGACGTCATCGCCCACACGTTTGCTAATCCGAGGGATGTCGGCAGGGCAACCAACACCCCTTAGAATGCCAGTAAGCAACTCAGTGATATAACGTGGATGTACAGTATCTCTGAACACAGGCTCTCCTTCCAAATTCTTGACGGTAGCGTCCTCGAGGACATCTTCGTTCATGTGAACGAGGAAGTTCGCAAGTTCACGAAGAAAGTCGTCGCCGTCGAACACAGAATTGGGGACCTCTATGGCGGGCCCAGGATATGAGCAGATGAGCTTTCCTTCCGCAGCCATCACATTCTCGGCTTTCGGCGAGACCTCGAACGCCTCGAATATGGTGACATCTTTTTGCTTTCTGAAGATGACCCCCGCGTTTTGCGCTCGGATAAGGAAGGCAAGGACGTCTATACGCAGTGAATTTCCATGTGACCACACCACGCGCACCACAAGTCACCAATTTATATTGTAAATTTGTCATAGAGTGATTTTTCTTTCAATGGCCTTAAATAACCTTATATTCCTTCATCGGAAATCTATGCCTTCGCAACCAGACTATAGT
>JBBPTV010000926.1:2869-13714 GCA_038094275.1 Tubosaeta brunneosetosa | reverse complement strand
AAGATCATAGCCAGTACCGCTCCGATGTGGGCCAGTGACTTGGGACACATACAAACAACTCTTCCAACAACCAACACCACAAATCTCGCCATGACATTTTTCAACTCATTACGCATTAAAAAAGGCAAAGAGCCTGCGATGGGCAGTTCCGTTGCAGGTGCTCCTGGCCCTTCTACTACTACGTCAGCATCATTGCGATCTTCTGAGTTGCCGCATACTACTTTCAAGCTCGGTGTCTAGCCTCAATAGCATAGCGCCTTTCGAGCTAAACCACCCCTTGCACTGATGCACCTCTCAAGATATGGTTCGCTTTTTACAAGTGGCCATGGTTCCCCGACAAGGGGTTGGTCCGATTCGACAGAAGGGGACTGCCCCTCAGGCTGGACGACATGTTCAAAAAACGCCAGTGATACACGTATGTTTTCTGTTCAACACTGCGGTGCAACACTGACATTGGTTGGTCAATATCACAGCGGTCTCTTCTTCGTAGGTCCAGACCAACGTACATACAAGGGGAAGTTGCCTTCGCACTGTTGGGTATGTCCGTTTCGCTTACAATAGATCACGATGAGATAGACAAAACCCGCCGACTCCGATCTCGAGCTTGTTCGGTTTCACAATAAGAATCTGGGAATCCGGAGTCCGTTACATCCCCAAGGCTTACCTCGGTGTCTCTCGCAACGTGGTTTCAATGTTGGATTGTATCGTCTTCATCTTTGTCTACACTGAGTCCATGGCCAAGTTGCGCCGGTCTAGGTAAACATCAACATGGCATGAACACCTGCGCAGTTGTATATGAAATGTTTCGTGGTAGAGCGTGGATGCATACAAGTTATTCCGGCCAAAGCCATATCATGCACGCCAAATTAATCCTGGGGCTCGTTGCAAGATCAAACCACATCGGATCGATAAGGCGATTGCCGCTATCGGATGGCTATAAGACTAACGGCTTGCAGGGCAAGCCACCAGTGACTGGCACGAACACCCAGACATATCAATGCCTGACCTTCGCCCTGGAAAGTATAAAATCAGATCTATCCTCGAGGGCGCATTTACTAGTGTCTATCCTATAACCATCCCCGGTCGCACCCAGGTTGTTTGCCTCAACCTCGAGGTCAATACTGTATGACGATCTCTCTTCATACCCTTGCTACTATGCTCACCTGATCGGTTACAGTGGACGATCACGCCACTGGGTGACTCGCGCCACGATTTTCAGTTAAACCTTGGCCACTATCGCAAGACAGGGATATCGGAAGACGGAAAGGTCATTGTCAGTGACGAGGAACAGGTTAAAACATTATTATGGCGCATCACCGGCATGGAGCATGATGCCAGTCGCTACACGTAAGCGTGTGCTTAGTTTCCCTTTGGGTTTGCCAATCATTTCCACTCAGCATCGAGTCTCTCGATCACCTGGGCAAAGGATGGTCAGTCGTTACTGAGCTCGGCGCACCCAGACAGCGTGGTGTAGTAAGTGGTTCTCAGTCTGTGTAGTATTCTGGCTTACTGATTCTGAATGTCACAGATTGAACTCAGGAAGCTCAACCTCAGTCCGGGGGGCCCACCCCAGCTGTTTTTTTTCGAAGAGGTGGATGACTAGTAAATAAGAAAATTGTTGTGTGCTGCTGTTGAATGTATGTGTATCAAGTCGATGGTTTATTGAAGAGTGCTCAAGCATCATACTCATTGACTACTCAAAGTCAAATAAGTAAGTTTTGAGTATAATGCAGAATAAGTAAACTTCTACTTAAATAAGTAGGTTCCACTACTCGAGGCCTACTTATTCACCACTTATTCACTACTTACACGAGTGAATAATAAGTGCGCGTTAAGTAGATTGTAAGTAACGGCGCCCTAGCGGGGCCACATAGTAAGTCTGCTTACCCCCTTTGTCGCCGTCGTCAACGTGCTCCGTCACCATCGTAGTAGCGACGATGCGCTCGCTCGCTTTGTCGTGGTGGGTATGCCCTGACACCGTCCTTCGGCCTCGTCAGCGCGGTAGTAATGGGAGTGGGGCACACACCTATACACCAGGGTGTCACTCTCGCTCGCTCGTCATCGGTGCCGTTGTGAGGGCGCGCCTTTGCTGTCATTGTTGTCATTTACGGGCACGCCGCCCCCGCCTCATGCTGGGTGCTTCATCAATATGATGGTGGTAGCGGCAGGCACACGTACCTGCGTCACCCTCGCCGCCCTTTCCCTCGTCGTTCTGCTCGACACCTTTATCGTCGTCGTCGGTGCCATTACCCTTGCCGTGTCGTCACCCCGCGGATGGGTCGTCGGCGTCATTGTGGGGGCGCATTGCGTCGCTTTTGATGTCGTCGTCGTCGGTGCCGTTGTGGGGGTACGCCCTTGCGTCACCCTCGCCGTCATTGTCGTCGTTTGTTGGCATGCCGCCCCTACCTCGTTCCGGGTGTCTCGTCAACGTGACAGTGGTAGTGGACGGGCGAACGGACCGTGTTGCCCTTGCCGCCCTTGCCCACGCGTGTCGTCCCAGTTCTTGTCGTCGTAGTCCCGCGGAAGGGTCGTCCTCACCTCACGGTCGTACTTGTGGTGGGGCGGACCCGTGTTACCTCGAGATCACGTGAATTCCGAAATTGCGTGCACGTGACTCGTTAGTCCCGCGTGCACGAAGTTCAAAGCCCTTGCCTCTACTACTACTACAAGCTACTACGGAGAGGCCAAAGGCGCAACCGCGTGTCCGGCACCAGTTCGAAGGCAAGGAATGTGGGGGCATCGCTACGCACTCCCGCGGCGATGACGACGACGAGGGTATGCATCCTCCCACCACTGCTACTGTACTGACTTCGACATGCCAACTCCATCTACCCAAGCGCCGTCCTCGATTAACCAACCCCGACATGCCAACCCCATCTACCCACCCCGACATGGCGAGGGTGAGGGCGGCGAGGGCGACGTAGGTATGTGCGCGCGCCCACCTCTACGACGAAGAGAGTGACAGCAGGAGTATGTCCACCGCTACAGGGACGGCCCGGCGAGGGCAAGGGCGGTGAGGGCGATGCGCCTGCCGCTATCACCGTCATGTTGACGAGACACCCAGAACAAGGCAGGGGTGGCATGCACATGAACGACGACAATGGGGACAAAGGCTGCGCAAGGGCGCGCCCCCACAACGGCACCGGCGACAACATCAGCAAAGGCGACGTGAGGGTGCACCCCCACAATGGCACCGACGACGACGACGACAGCAAAGGCAACACAAGGGTGCACCACCACAACGGTCCCGACAACAACGACGGAATGGCGACGCAAGGGCGTGCCCCCACAATGGCACCGATGAGGACGACGGCGAAAGCGACGCAAGGGCGCGCGCCCACAACAGCACCGACAACGAGCGAGGGAGAGCGACGCCCAGGTAGGCGGTACTCAGGTTTGTGCTCCACTCCCATCACCACTGTGTTGACGAGGCAGAACGGTGACGCCAGGGCATACCCACCACGATGACGACAAGGGGAGCCGGCGTGATGTGACTGCATCCGCTACTACTACGACGCTGACGGACCACTGGTGGCAACGCAAGGCCTACCGATGACGAGCACGAAGGGGGCGAACAGTATGTAACTGCGCGCTGAGGGTGGCCCGACCGTATTCGTCATTTCGCAGATTACTTGCATGATTACTCGTAGCATACTCGTAGCATACTTAAACTTTACTTATTGCTCGGCAATCAATAAGTAATGCAATAAGTAGTAAATAAGTACTTGAGTGTCAAATGAGTAATGTCTAGTTACCTGATGAAGCGTATTGTCGAATAGACGTTTATGCTAGGACCGCACTTACACCAAGTCGCAGAATGCGGATCGCATACGCTTTATAAAATGATATATATCGTGGGTCTGATTGAGCTCTTGTAGAAGAATCGGGAGTGCAGGTAACGACGGGGTCGTCGTTATGACTGGACACCGCATGTGAGACCACGTCGACACATAAGAGGGAGGCTCACCATTGTAAATTGGAGTAGAGACGTCGAGCACAAAGCTGAATTCTTTATCAACATTTTCTTCCTCTATATATGAAAATCGGATGAGGATTTGGTCCGCCTCGATGCCTTCGATGTTGCATTTAAGCCACGATTCGCATGCCGCAAGTTCTGACTCTAGCTTTGCAGCGTACCCGTTTAGTATGTCTCGTTCGGCGTCCTTGTCTAATTTCACGGGTTTATGAGATATATGACGAAAGGAGAATATGCTTGTACCTCGCTTCAAGCTGGCAACTGCAGCACGGTATTGTTCAATCTCAGAATCAACGGCTGCGCTGGTTTCCCGGAGGGATGCCAGTTGACGTTTGAGCGCAGCCACCGATTGTTCTGCGTCTCGTCTCTCGTCTTGCTCCTTGCCCAAAACTACCGGGAGTTCTGAGTGAGTCGGACGCGAGAGTAATTCATGACTTACCAGCTAGCAGTTCGATCTCTTTTAGTTTGCACTGGTTCGTCTCTGCCTCCACTGCCTGTGTTCTTTCCACTATTTTCTTCCTATCCGCTTCTTGGGCACTCCTGTGTTTAGTGATCTCGGCCATGGCGCGATGGGTGTAGTTGCTGACGGCCTTTACAAAGTTGGAGGTCGAGGTTTCATAAGCCTGTAACCGCAGGTCTATTTGGGGGGTCGGCTGGGCGAGAATGGACGCGAGGTCAATGTGCGGATGTCGCATCATGCTTGAGCTTGAGTCGCACTAGAGAGGAACCGATACGGACGCGCCAATCACGTGGTTGGTAAATAGCACGTGCAATTAATGTCCTTTTACACCAGATGATCTGCTTGGCAATACCCGTCATGACGGACGCTAGCAAAGATACCCAGTACTGTGATATCCACATGGACACGACAAAAGGCATCACCATCGGCCTCCGCGACATCCACATGAACACGGCCAAGGGGGACGGGTGGAACGACGACATCACCATGAATACTGCCAAAGTGGCGACGACCATGAAGAAATCGGGCTTCCAGCTTTGGGAGAGAGAACTGTTGGAGAGTTCAGAGGTGAAGCGGAAAGCCACCGTAGCACAACTCTGTGCGTCTCCTTCGTGATCACTGACGATGGCCACCGATGGAAGGATCGCAGACTTTCTCGACTACTACTTTCAGAGCCTGGGCTACCTGGCTGCCCGCAAGGAGCGGAGGGCGCGTTTTGATGCGGACACTGCAAAGCGAAGCTTGTCTGTGCCCGAGTACGCAAAGGAATTCAAGTCGTATTGTGGACGGGAACGAGTGCTGTTGAGGAAGCGCCGTGCAAAGTTACGCGTGGAACAGTTTCATATTATAGCACAGGTTGGTCAGGGCGGATACGGTGAAGTCTTTTTGGCTCGCAAACAAGAGACTGGCGAGGTATGCGCGCTAAAGAGAATGCGAAAACGGACGCTGCATAAGATGGATGAGGTATATTGCCAATCACATCATTGATCACGCTATTAATCACTCGCTAGGTTCGACATGTCCTCGTCGAGCGGGATATCTTGACTGCTACGAAAACGCCTTGGCTGGTGCGGCTGCTCTATGCGTTCCAGGACACGCAACACGTGTATCTTGCCATGGAATACGTGCCCGGGGGTGATTTTAGGACGCTTCTGAATAACTCTGGAGTCCTCAAAGAGGAGCACGCCAGATATTATATCAGCGAGATGTTTGTTGCCGTCAACGAACTACACAAACTCGGTTATATCCATCGTGATTTGAAGCCAGAGGTTTGCCGTCCTCTAAATTTCGTGTATAAATCTGTTCATACCTGTGCACAGAATTTTTTGGTCGATGGAACCGGCCATGTCAAGCTGACAGACTTTGGACTAGCGACCGGGGCTCTGAACCCAAAGCGAATCGAGTCGCTCAAAATTAAAGTGGGTTCGTATTCGAGTGTTGGCTAGCCTGTCTCACACGTCAGCGTAGCTTGACAAGGTCAAAGACAACCAGATTGTGTATCGATCGACGCTCGAAAGGCGTTCCATTTATCGCTCTATTCGCCACGAGGACCCACGCCACGCGGATTCGATCGTGGGCTCGCCCGACTATATGGCTCCCGAAGTCTTGCGTGGAAAGCCATATACTCACTCGGTTGACTACTGGTCTCTGGGATGCATCTTTTTCGAGTTCCTTGCCGGTTTTCCTCCTTTTAGTGGAGGGACTCCGGAGGAGACATGGACCAATCTGAAAAATTGGACCAAGGTGCTGCGGCGACCGGAGTACGACAAGCCGGAAGACCTCATCTTCAATCTCACCGACATTGCGTGGGACGCCGTGACGAGGTATGTCCACATCGATGCCGGGTCACTTTTGCTAAATTCTGAGATCCAGGCTTATATCTCACTCGAGCGTTCGATACGAGACTGTGGCGCAGGTGATGAATCACCCCTTCTTTGACGGCGTGAAGTGGGAGGACTTGCGGTCTACTCAAGCGCCTTTTGTTCCGGCTCTGGATTCGGAGATCGATACTGGCTACTATGATGATTTCACGTCCCCTGAGGATATGGCCAAGTATGCGGAGGTAAAGGAGAAACAAAGGAACGTGGACAAGGTCAGGGAGAAGGAGGATGCCCCATCCAGGGGTGTTTGGGTTGGTTTCACGTTTGGCAAGAACGGTCCCAGCAATCGATTGCTGGGTAGTCTTGAGGGAGGCAAGGATAATAATACTACATTAGCCACGATATTCTAGCGTTCTGTCTTCTCGCAGCGATGTTGTCACGGCGGCTAGATCTTCGATTATAAAAGTCTAGTGCGTAGATCGACCCTTCAGACTCCGCTTTCGAATCACTGTGCAGGTTCTGGTTCATGTTCTTTCAAGTTCAACAGCCAACCTTACGTCCAACCTACCAGAGCGTAAGCTCGTAGATGTGTTCGGAATCCATTACGCCTGCATATATATTCGTGGTAATCACCAGCAAAAAAAAAACAGTACAAAAAAATTAACACATGCCATCCACGAAATTAAAGGTCGATCAGCATCTCCTCCCTCCGTTCTTGTGGTGGGGCAGTCGGCGCCGAGGGTGCATACAGATCAAATGCCTGCGGCGCATTCGTTGGGGCCATGGGGAAGGCAGGGAGCTGAGGCTGAGATGGTGGTAGCTGTGGTTGCTGCAACATACGTAGGGATTGCGTGCGCGCGTAGGATTGTTGGCGAGCTTGGGGGGTGTACGAAACCGTCGACGAGCGCCCAAGTAATGGTGACTGTGACTGGGGGGGAGGGGGCGGGGAGGTGATTGATGGCCGAGACGAGATCGTATGCGCTCGCGCGAGGCTAGTTCTATCTGGGATAGTGTGAAAGGGTGCTGCAGAAGGGAGAACCGGCGGCGGCACTGTGGCTACAGCTTGTGGGATGGGTTGTGGGAGCGACTCGGGAAGAGGAGCTACCCCTCTTCCAGCCAGCGTGCCTACAGCAAGACCAGGAGGGATCGCTTGCGGTATGGACACAGGATGGTAGGTTTGCGCTGCTTGCGGCCCAGAGACTAGGGGCTGCAGTGGGGGAGACACAGGAGGCACAAGGGGCGATGTTATCTGGTGTTCTGGTCCGTGTTCAATTGTGGAGCCGTTGTAGGAGTGGGTGTATGAGGGCCCCGACGCACTTGAAAGCGGAGGTGGTGGCTGGGCATACGTTGGCTGGAAGGTCTGTGCGGTCGGGGATTGGGGGGGCTGAGCCGATGCGGGTAAAGACTCCCAGGGGTTGAAGCCTTCGGGTCCATGCGTTGGGCCATAGCCATTGGGCGCATACATGGATCCATTGGGAAGGGTCGATGTGCGAGCCTGCTCGGTAGAGGTACGACGCCAAGCCGGGTTGGAGAGCTGATTTGTCAGTAGTTTGTCGTACAGCTTGACTGCTTGTGATAGTTTGTCGTGCATCTCGGACAAGAGTTCTAGAATTTTCATGGAACGAATATGAGTTGAGAATGTGGGACATGAGATGAAAGGAGCACTTACGCTCTTTTCTCCCCGTGTCATCCAAACTCATTGCGAGCTTGGGTCGCAGTCCATTCGCCTTGTCAAACAGTTCGCTAACGGCTGGATATCGCGACATATCTGTCCCACCCTGGGACTGCACCTGTTCCACAGTCTGACTGAAAGTGAGGATTGCGTCCGATTCAAGGGGCTCTAGGTCGTGACTTGAGATCTTGGGGACAGGTGGTGTTGGCGTCACAGTTGGTGGGTAGGAGGAGGGACGGCCCATGTCTCCGGTGATTGGAACTTCCGCTGGTGCACTTGGCTTCGGCATGTTTACCTCCCTCAGACTTGCCTCGATTGCAGCTCTCAAATCTGGATCATCTTCGTCATCAGCGATCGCCGCTGCGGGAGCTGACCTCCGTCTAACCATGTCGGGGTAGGTCGAGCGGTCGATGGAGGGTGGATCCGGAGGTTGGGAATATGGTTGTGGTTGGTATGGCACATACCCGGGGCGTTTGGTAGATGCGGAAGCGGCGCCGACTTCCTGGAGGGAGAGCTCAATCGCACGTTGGAGCTCAGCATCAAAGTGGTCGCGGGCGTTGGTATTTCGGGGGCTATGCATGCTCACGGAATGACGGTGGCCTTTGTCCCTACATAAACTAAGTATGAGTGGAGAACGATGTCATTGAAGACATACGGTCGCTCGGCCTTGCGCAAAAGTTTTGAGTGGCAGCTATCGCAAACTCTAACAGGCTGTGTGATACCAAAGTGGGGAAGAGGAATCGACTTAGATGAACACTGATGATCAAAAACTTGACCACAATTGCGGCAGTGATGTTTTCGATTTGTGAACGTGAAGGGAGTTCGACAGCGGAGACAGACCTCAGAGTCGATCCATTCTGGGGCAGTGGAGGTGTCCACCATGGCAGAATTGACGAGAGAAAGGTCCTTTGGAGGAAAATCGTAACCTAAATTCCATAAGTAAATTGAGTAGCGAACGAGAGCGATGAGCGTACCTTCAATTTTGAGATTCTTATAAACTTGACCCACGTAGCCCAAAGAAGCCTTTCCTTCAAGTGCAAGCGCCCAATTCTGGATGCATTTGAGGATTTCCGACCTGGCGTCTTGGTTCAGGGTAGGAGTTCTTAGGATCGAAACGAGGTTATCCATGAACTCCCTCGAAGTTATTTCGACCAAAAAGTGGTCACCACCATTCTTGATGCATGTGTCTGCGAGCTAGAAGAGGTAAACGAGGAGCACACGCTCAAAAAGAGGAGCGATACATACGCCGAGGGCAAGGATTTGCACGTTCGGGTTCTTGTGGTTGATACGACGCTTGAGCGCGCGCATGGCGTCCTTTGCGGGCGCAGACTTGGAACGTATTTGATCGCAAATTTCAAGATTGAGTGCGACATCTTCAGTGCCGGCCGGAATGAGCTCAGAGGTTGCCTTGTCTGAGACAAGTTTGGGTCAATGCGCGCTTGGATAAAGAGCTGAACTCACCAATGGCGTCGTTGATCTGGGATGTTCCCCAGAGCCAGCTGGTCAGCGATGTCATTAGGTAGTGGTAAAGTTGATCGACGATAGCCGCAGCTCGGCAGTCAGACGAGTCCGTAGCTTACTAATCAGCGAACAAAGGAAAAGTCATGTAGCATTACTCTAAGGTAAAGTGTAGATCGAGCAGAACTACATAAAATATCTGTTTTTTCCTCTGACATCTGCATACCGGTCTGGTTTCGGAGGTTTCCCATAGATGGGTTCTTCCGCCTCTGCACAATAACTGAACGGCCGGATCGTTGATGCGAGCAAAGGGACTTACTGAAGAAATCGCGATAGAGACTTGAAACAGCTGGGCTCCACACTTGCCTCCACATGTGCGCCCCACCACCTACAGAGGGATCCAATTTGTATTCACTCATAAACTCTCTGACGGGAAACCCGAGACGCTGATCTGTTTCGACAACTGGGGCGTCAATGCGCGATTTCTGAGGAAGTAGAAGGACAGTATAACGATGATATAGTGTACCCTTTTGAGGGTGCGGCGGTATGTACTTGGTATGGGTGTTTATTTTTGAAATCAGAGGAGGAGATGTCGCTGACAGGGAGATGTTGGGTCTAGGATGTTGGCCTCAATCGTTGCGTCAACATAAAGATACGGGTACGTACTGCAACCAATGAAGGAATGCCTGATATGTGCCGTTCGCCTCGTCGGGCACATCTTCATTTAGTCAGCAGTTGGGAGTGCTAAAACTTTGAACACGATCACCTGGGTCCACCATAATTAGGGTATACAGACGTTCGTCTGTATGAAAAACATCTTTGTGAAGTTTGGGTGGGTTAATCGTCTATTCGTGCTCAGAACGAGGTAAAGAAATAATGAAAAAAAAAAACTGACCTGCTCGGGCATGAGATAGCTCCCCGGCTCTACAAATGTGTATTTCAGCTCTTTCGAAGGGGCTCTCTGCTGTTCCGGGAAGGAGATACGGAGATCGAATGATGGACGGAGGTCGGGAACTATATCCGGTACGACATGCATTTGATGAACACGTTCCATCTGGGGGAGAACCCAATAGGTTAACATTAATGACAGTGATGCAACACGACGTACTAGAAGATCTAGAGGACCTTCTTTCCGCCAACGCTGCTCAATGATATGTCTGTCAGCAGCTTGTGACATGTCCGCTGGGAGAAGTAAGCCACAGAAACACGTAGTAATTACGTTCACGTACCCATTCCGTTTGCACATTTCCACTGAACATCAGGGAAGTTTATCTTGCTTTGAATTTCAAGATAATTTATCCTTTCCTCCATCTGCTCGATTACGATGCGATCCGGTTCTGGCGCATGTTGGGCAGCCGCGAGGGCCCGCTGAATTTCCTGAATTTCTAGCTTCAGTTCCTCGGAATCGGCTTTGATGAACTTGAGTGCTTCATCGAATGCAGGGAGCACACCATATACG
>JBBPTV010000925.1:0-13719 GCA_038094275.1 Tubosaeta brunneosetosa | reverse complement strand
CACAACATACATCGAAACAAAGCAAAGTATCAACACGAATAAAAAGATCACCTGCCCTTGCCCTTGCCATATGTCGGGAGACAGTAGAGGCCCATGCTACAAATAAGGCTACCAAAGACTAGTCAGTTTCCGGAGGTGGATTCATCAAATCGGTCCTACCCTTTTTTCTTCCCTTTCTTTTTTCCCTTTTCCTCCCCACCAGCAGGCTTCTCTGGGGCAGTTGCTCTTTTCTCAGGTTGGTATGCCAAGTCTCCGCCGAAATTCCTAAGTAATCTTGGTTAGCATTCAACGGAAACCATTGTGTTTCTTTAACACGCACCACGGACCTCCTGAGGGAGCGTCAGAGTACGGAACATCCCTCTTTTCGAAAGGCATAACATCCAGGCTAGGCTCATCTAAGCTCTCAGCGGAAGCCATTGAAATCGACACCTACTGGGCGGAGCCGACATCCGGAACGGCCGACGCCCTATGCCTGGTTAGTGTTCAACAGAGACTGTAGTATCTAGCACCCACTGAGGTTCCAGATTCATATTGTGTAGTACGGCCAGGTTATGCACCCTGTGCTTAATTAGCGTCCAACAGAGACCGTAGTATCTGGTACCCACGGAGGTTCCAGATCCGTAGAAAGATAGTTATATTGGGCGTCCCTATCCGACAGAGCGGGAGCAGCCATGACTGAGGTAGCAGAGACGAAGACAAAGGCTACGTAGAGTGGGAAACGGAAGTGCATCTTCCAAAAAGAAAACAATCCACAAAGTAGGTTGGTAAACGAGAGGAGAGATGATGGTCAACGGCACGCTGATGATAATTGAAGATTAAAGGCTGACAAGAGGGAGACTGTAAGCACGCCAACATAAATTGGATCCAGACTTACTAGCCAGTACCTGTGAGCCAAGCGAAGCAGAGATGGCTGAGGAACCGGGAGCAACGAGAGGGCATTTATATAGAGGTAGGCGCAGATTGCATCCGTCTGCCCGTTTCCTGGTGGAGCACACTGATATATTGCCCACGGTGAATATATTCAGTTTGCAAATTCGGCGGGTTGTTGCTGGATATCGAGCCTGCGCACAAAAGCACCGCAATAGATGATCGATTGATCGATAGAATTGAAACGCTGGTGCATAGCAACAAACAATCAGTGCCCCTCAGGCTAACGCACCAAAACGCGAAATAAGGACCATACCCACTACTAATGGGAATCGGTACTCCTCTAGCCCCGTTTAAACCTCTTGGCGGGATGCCTCTCATCGCTGTCTAACGGTCAGAGCGATTCAATATTCAATGGCCGAATTGAATCGGAGTTAACAGAGTGGATCTGGCAGACTTGAAAACTACCGGTACTAAGCCGTTTCTGTAGGTGCAAAGACTTACTAGCCAGTACCAGTGAGCCAAGCGAAGTAGAAGGCTATGAAACCCAGTGAGAGGGTGGGCATTTGCGCGCTCTGAGAAGGAGGAGGGAAAGGAGACCAAGATTGCATTCATGTGCTCGGCATGGGCATCTACAAAATGTGATAGGCAGAGTCGATCGTATCCGTCTCGGACTGGACACGGGGCTACCAGCCAAACTACGAATCCGGCTTTCTCGTGGCACTGCAGTTCTAGGCTCGACCACAGAAGACGCGGTCACTGGAGCCCCGAAGGATGCTTGGTGACCGTTGGATGTTGGAGTGACACCGCTGGATGTTGGAGTGACGCCGCTGGATGGCGGCGACAGATGCGTACATGAACTAAGTTGAAGAACGACACGCATCAGTAGTGTCTCCATCAACGGCAGACAACTCACCAATGGCAATGATTGTCACGAATGGCCTCAAATGCTTGTTGATGAGGGGTTGGAGCGAACGCTTGGCGACTATCAGGTGCCATCCTGGTGCGCAGGCAGATCACTGATGTGTAACGATGACAAGATAACTCACTAGCGGCCATCAGTCGGATGAGTAATTTACCCTAGTCTGGTGACCAGCCGGTCTATGAGGTCACAAGACTAAATTTATCTGCCAAAGCGAATTCAAGTTTCTAAAGGCTCTCACCGGACTTGTCATCCAGGAATGTTCTTGCCAGTTAACATATGAAACTGGATAAACCCACCAAACTACGATGAGAACGTATGTATTGAAAGAAATCTAAGGTGGCTGTGATGGTTCAACTTAAGATGTTGCGTCGGTTTGTCACGCCAAAGTCTGTACACGGATCCACGCCATGTACGAGTGTCTTTGAAGCGATAGAAATCCGGTTATTAATGTTCAATCCAGGTGCTACCTACAGGTATTTCACGGTCCTCGCCCTCGAAAGCTCTGCAGACGATACCTGCGCAGCAGTTGTGACATCTTCGCGAAAAATTCTCTCTAATGTGGTCATCAAACAACACGACCTGTATGCCCGCGTGGTCGTGTACGAGTTTATTGTTGCCTCACTTCCGCACAGGCATCAAGATTTTGGTGGTATTCACCCCACGATTGCAATTGAAGGGCATCAACGCAACATGGTAGGCATATCGTGGTACCGAATCTCCCCCAGGTTTCTGAAGGGGTTCATCTATGCAGCCAATCGCTGTGAAGAGAGCGCTCAAGGGGTCAGGCATGTTAATGCAGGATATCGACGGCGTTGCCTTCACGAGAGGACCCGGTGAGCTTGGAAAGTTTGTCCCATATTCTATTCACTCGAGGAGGTAGGCATTGGTGGCTGTCTCAGTGTCGGATCGAATGCTGCCAAGACGCTTGCTGCTGCGCTCGGTAAACCGCTCGTGGGGGTACATCATATGGTGAGGTTTCATTGGAATGTACATTTGGATATCGTTAAAACTCATATGCCATAGCAAGCACATGCACTCACACCTCTGCTTACATCCCCCGTTGATCAGCTTCCTCAGTTCCCATTCCTGACTTTGCTTATATCTGGGGGCCACACCTTACTCGTGCTCGCCATGTCTCATTCTCGCTTCCGTATCTTTGCCAACACCGTCGACGAAAGCATCGGTCGCACCTATGACAAGGTGGCCCGCATGTTAGAGATGCCGTGGGGCACGCGAGGGCCCGCCGCCGCGCTCGAAGAATTTTGTGGTTCTGACATCAGTGATTCCAGTATTCCAGGGATACCGGCATTCTCGGTCCCTATGCCTGGAAAACTAGCTTTTTCGTTTAGCGGTCTCCACTCTGCAGTAGAACGACACATATCTAAGGCCAAGTTGCCACTCACCGAAGCTCATCGATGCACACTTGGACGCTCTTTCCAGGACGGGGCGGCGCTACAGCTCTGCAATAAACTTGTGTTGTGCCACTCTATACTACGGAAAGAAGGCATCGACGTCCAACATGTCGTAGCTAGTGGGGGCGTGGCGAGTAATGCATTCCTGAGGACTAGGTTCATACAATTATCTATTCGGAAGTATCAATTAACACCAGCGGTAGACTCAGGGACGCTCTGGACGAGTACAGTCCAGAGCAGAAAATATCCCTCGTTTATCCTCCAGTCGAGCTCTGTACAGGTAATGCGTTGCTTATATGCTCGTTAATGCGTGCTTGGTTTACGTCCGTTTAGATAATGCGGCGATGATCGGTTGGGCTTCCATGCATAGATTCCTTGCTGGGGACTACGATGACTACTCGATCGAACTTCTCTCTAAGTGGAGCATCGACACTCATTGACGACCCAGTTAAGTAGGCAGAGACTGGAGGGTGCCACTGAAGTATCCTGAACCATGTTTTGAGTGTGTCAAATTGCAATGGTCTAGGCAAGGCAAAGTAAGGTTCATTCTGATTGGTGAAATGTAAAGCTTGATTGTCCACCAGCTCGGTTGGAATCTGAGCAGTCTTGACCTCTCCCATGACATCATGGGGCTCGTCAAGCCCTTGGGCACTGCAAAAAGTAACATCCAAGCTGGGTCCCCGAATGCTCTTCAAAAGATAATGACATCAGCTGTCCAGAAGTGTATGGATCATTGAAATGATCTTTGTTTATGTTGAGCCTAGTGACCCAGATGTTTCGCCGAGCCTCGTATCCATTCATCACTTGGCAGAAATCGTCGTAACAAACACTCGCTAAGGTCCTAGTGTCACATATTGGTCAATATATTCAACTTGTTTGCCCACGAGAGCGGGAACGGGGGCCCATGACCGAGGCGACAACGCACGACTATTGACAAACGTTTTCGGACCATGAACGGCAAGCTGATGACAACGTCAACACTATACCCTGCAAATGACTCTATCAGAGTTATCAGGACAATCCATACGACTTTGGATGTTCCCCGTTAACATCGAGACCACGAGTTGTCGCTGGATCTTCAGCGAAGCCTTCGTGACTTTTTTACCGTGACGCAATTGACACGCATCTGTATGGACAAACCCAGTCGGATGAGGTCAAAATAGCGGACATTGACAGCGTACGACGGCAAAAAGGATGAGATGGATCCTCGTCCGTCCTTGCGACAACGGATGGGACTCACCAACGACATGGCGACGCGGTCTACAGCAATGACTTGCGCGAATATTCCCTTCAGCGTGCCTCCATTCGTATCGATGAACCTGCTGCCTAGTGTATACCTGGCAATTCCAAGTAGCTCTGGTGACGGACTGGTCAGAGCGTTGTACTCTTTCTCATCGGTTGCATTTTTCCGATGGGCAACGAGGAAAGAGTCCCCTGGGTGTGTTGTTTCATTGGGCTAAGCTACAGTGAAATAATAAGTCAGGATAAAGTACTTGTACGTACTCTAAGGATTCATGTGCCAGTCATCGGTGAAGAGTCAATGTCATCGATGTGCCCCATCCCGATGATGTCGCTCCAGATACTTTCCGCCCACCACAAGCAATTATCCACCTGTTCAAACACGTCCCCGACGGCTCGGCTCAACACAGGGTCTTCAAATCCCTTGATGTCTATGGGAGGTAAACTGCGAGGTGGGGTATACGATTCGTCCATGTCCTCTGGGTCGAGTACGAGCCTCGGTCGCTTTCCCGCCCGTTCCCCGCCCCTCCCTGCGCGCAAAACCGTGGGACCAGCACCCCTGCCAACGTCCTGCGTGGCGTCCCCCCGGCGGCGTTCCACGAGCAACCTGGACAGTTCGGTCAGTAGGCGACGTTGGAGGAGCTTGTACACTGGATCCTCTGGTCGAAGCGTACGGTCAACGGCTGTACGAAGCATAGCTTCGTCCTCCTTGGCCAGCGGGCCGGAGGCTGTGACTGTGGCAGGTAGCGTCCGAGCGCGTACGACCTCGTCAGCGAGATTGATAAGTTTGGTGTCGCTTGCGCCAGGTTCTCCGAAGATCTCGGCACGCAAGAGCGTCCAAACACGAGACATGAATGGGTCAGGATCCGACACCCCGGTATCGTAGCGACTGGGTGCGGGGAGACGCGTAAGAATACGTAAGGAAGCAGCGATGACTAGTGCTTGTAGATAATTCTGTATCTTCAAGAGGGTCGGCGCTGAAAAGAAAAATACGGCGGGGAGTGTATTAATATTAAGGGTGTGCGTGTCTGTATTCTCGTCGCTGTCATGATCGGAGGACGTAGGCGAAGAAATCTGGATCGTTCCTGAAGGAAGAGGACAAGTTACAGGCGAAGATGACCCCAGAGCCTGGACGATACGAGCGATCCACAGGTGACTGTGACTTCCGGAAATGGAAGCCAAATGTGCAGGGGGTCGTAGGTTATCCAGCCAAGATATCCATCCCAATACTATTCTCTGTTGACGCCAAAGGTCTGTTACGAGCTCCCGTTCTGCTGTCTTGGCCTGTTTTACGACAACTGACTTGAGCTGTTGTTCTGTCATGTTTCCAAGGAAGAATTGGGAAAGGTCATCTTTCATGATCTCGGAAATTCTGAGAATGTTTCTAGCAGCCTCGGCTACTAGTGTGGCCAGTGCAGTGGGTCGGAATGACGAAGCAGGGGGGTCAGCGAGTGATTGCTGGAGTGCCTCTATTTCGAGATCACGAACTGGGGCGCAACGTTCCCGGAGACTAGCCAGAACCTCGTGAAAGTGCATGAGAGCAGAAGTCAAGGGTGAAGATGTGGGGGACAGTGGACTAGATAATGTCACCAACAAAGGATGCTTAGGCGGCAGGAGAGGTAAAAGTGCGACATGGAGGTCGCTATAAAGAAGCTTGATACGAGAAAGCTGAGCAGAGGGCTCTGGATTGGAAAGGGTGTCTACCGCCTGAATAAACCTCAGCTATACATGCACAGTGAGGGCGATGCGGCTCGCACCTCGTCCCAAAAAGCCTTGTGTACGAGGTCTTCGACCTTGTTGTGTAACGTCGGCTTTGTGTCGCCTGAGGAGGTGTGGGAGCGGGACATGACAGACAGAAGAGACTTTCCAGGCGGAAGCACCTGTGTCGGGTCTGTGGCAAGAATATGAAGGAAGTATGCATTGTTTAAGACGTCAACGAGTTCGACGGGGAGGACAAGATTGGATATAAGTTGGGACGATACGCTCTGGGTGGGTGGCGCGACAATAGAGATCCTGTCGCCCGGCTCCTGTGCAGGTCCATTTGCAGAGGATGTGAGCATGGCGCGGAGGGAATCGAGCAGCTCGTCGTTGTCAGCTGAGCGCTGCCATATCCCGCCGTCTCGGAGAACCTGAAAGTTGTCGTCGAGGATGTCCCAGGACACTGGATGTGGTCCGTCTGGACGTCGCTGAATCTCTGCGAGGATGGCGATGGTGTCTCTGAGGACCGCGTCGTGCGGCGCAGCATCGGCGTAGGCTCTGAGCTGGCCGAGGATGCGGTCCATGTTTGTAAGAGCTCGCTGTGTCATCGCCTAGTTCCATAGGAGACTTTCTCTTCCTCGTCGATGGACACCTCACCGACGTCGACGAGCACAACACAGTCACCAGCAGAGACCTCGCCGGTCATTGACGGTGCCTCTGTGCACCACGCCAGCCCAGTCGCCGCCTTCGTTATTGGTCTCGTCATCATTCTCCTCGCATCCGTGCTCAATGCTGCTGGTCTGAACCTCGCGAAGCTGGATCATGTAAGTCCAGTAGTCTCGTGTACTGCCTCCTTTAAACATGTCCGTCCTAGGTCCGCACGAATGCCATTCCAAGGTCTGCTCGTCGACGAGATTGGCTACGACCGCTATGGCTCCTGGGAATGACCCTTTATATTCTATCTCAACTCATAGGGAGCACTCTCGCCTTGGATTATATGCGGGCTGGCAAGTCTTATTCGTCTCATCATACCTGGTTCGCTCATCTGCCATCCTAGAATATGTCGCTCCGCTTGGTTCAACATCTCTAATCTTTAATTTTCTTTTTGCTAGATTTTTAGTAGGGACACCTGTTACCCGCACAGACATCTATGTCAGGTCGTCTCCTTGTCCATTCTCTTCCTCAGGCTGATCGTTTCTCAGGGTACAATAATCGTGGTTCTCGGCGTCATTGGGATAGTCGCGTTCGGCGGTATCAACAGTGGTCTCTCTTCGGAGACCAACGTCGCCCATCTCACGGCTCTCTGGCGAAGGAGTGGATGGCTTGCCTTCTTCTTTTCCATGGCTATCGCTTTGTTGCTCGTGCTCAAATTCACTTTCTCACTCGACGCTGTCCTCGCTGCACGTGCCGATATAAATTCAGAACCCTTCACAGGGATGAGTGCACGCAGGTCACCCTTGGCTGGTACCACTCTCTTTAGGAAAGTCAAGAACACTTATGCCTCGCTCTCGCTCTGGATCAAAGAGAAGCTCGAGATCTGGACGGCCCCCAAGGACGACAGGCAAATTGCTTGGATTCTCGGAATTGGCTGGGCATGTTGTGGTGGTGGTCTCGCGGGCGGATGTCTTGTTTTTGCCAAGGCGACGTACGTGCCTGTCTCCCAAGTTATTCTCGGTCAACTGAAGACATGCAGTGTCAAGCTACTCACCGGAAGTTTATCCCATGAGAACCCGGGGAACCAGTTCGGACATCTGGCACCCATCTTCACGATCATTCTCCTGGTCATCACTGCGGTGTTTCAGATTATATGTCTAAACCGCGGACTGAAAGTATACGATTCCACGCTCGTGGTACCCGTGTTCTATGGTGTCTACACCGCTACAGGGTATGCCACTTGTTCCTCCATTGACATCGGCTCATTTGTCACTAGTTTTTTGGACTCACTCGTGTTCAATAACGAGGTCAATGCGTACAAACCCTGGATCCTTTTCCTCATCTTTGCGTCCATCGTCGTCCTGATATCAGGTGTTGTCCTTCTCACACACAAGAAACCTGAACGATCCCAGCGGAATGTCACGCTGGTACGGACGCCGGGTGCCCGATCTGCAATGAAAGGCAGTGATGAGGAAGACGAGGCGCAGGCTCTAAGAGCGCCAGAAGAAGGCGAGTCTGGAGCTGTGGAGCCTTGGCAACTTGGGGATGTGAGTGACGACGACGATGCGGACACTAAGCCTGGGTCGAGGGTAAGAGATAGCGGCGTGGAGGAGGAAGAGGAAGGTCGTGGGCTGATGCAGGAGGAAGAGGGTATGAATCGGCACCGACGATCAATATCTTCAGATGCGACGCTTGCTCGTAACGACGCCCATGGACAGGATCCATACCGCGACGATGAATTTGGGGAATGGAGTGGTGGAGGCAAGGAGTACGGTATCTAGTAACCTAATAAGACTAAGTTAATGGACGCGTGTGGCTGAATCAAACGAGTCGATCTTCCACCACAACCTCGCGTGTTCAAACATGAGCGACCACCAGGACAAAGACATTGACGAGCTCGACGACGATTTTGCATCCGACGACGAGAACGCCGACCCCAACACGTTTCGGATAGCCAACGCATTGACCCCACCATCCGCCATAAGCTACAGCGCGAAAGAACTCCACAGTGAGCCGACCGCCGTCCTCAACCGCTCTCTCTGACGAGTCGCAGCGTTCATACACGAAGGGTATATTGACCTCAATCCCAGCTACCAACGAGGTGCGTCTCACCCCCCGCAACCACAGTATAACCGTTCACCGTGGCAGGGTCCATCCGCAGACGTCGTCTGGCCAGAGAGCAAGCAGATTGGACTCGTCGACTCCATCTTTCGCAATTTCTACGTGCCCCCAATCATCTTTGCAGTCCAAAAAGACGACGAGGGGGAGATCGTCAGGGTCTGTGTCGACGGCAAACAAAGGTTGACTTCGATACAAAAATTCCTCGACGGCTTGGTGCGCAACCGTGTCCCTCCTGATGCGTATCTCGTGCTGACCAGTCGCGTCACCAGATTCCTCGTGAGTGTCGCGCTTTCCATGTTCCCATCTCGCAGCTGAATGCATACATGTCGAGATCGCGATGGGCGCACGAAAAAGAGCTTCTGGTTCGTCATATCCGACGCCCAAAAGACGACACGCCTCGAAATCCCCGAGCAGTGGAAACGACGGTTTGCAGAAACGAGGATCACATGCGGTGTGTCTCCTTGCTGTGCGAAGTGTTTTGTTCACATCTTCCCCTAGTGGAGTATCACAATCTTCCACCGGGCACGGAGAGGGAGATTTTCCAACGGGTACAGCTTGGGATGAGCTTGACAGCCGCAGGTGCGTATTTTACAAAGGCGCTCAAGGACCAACTCGAACCTAACATCGTGTAGAGAAGCTGCAAGCGATTTCTTCGCCGTGGGCAGATTGGATAGGCAATCTTGAAACGCGACACGTCAACTGCGAAGGTGGTCTCGCTGCAACCCTCGAGTGGGATACCCGACGCGGTCGCGACTTTCAATGCATCGCGCAAATGGTATATTGTTGTGATCTCTTACCAGAACACGGTCTACCCACAGCCGCAAAGCTAGAAAAGTGGCTGAGTCGCATAGACAAACCGAGCCAAGCGTTCAAGGGCCACATTGACGATGCGTTGAACGAATTTGCGTATATCGCAATGACGGCCGGGCTCAATGCAGGCTTTGAGCAGGTCGACAAGCGTGTTGCGCCTGTCGAATTTGTATTTATTGGTACGCGTGGCCCTGACTCGTGGCACCGACGCTTTCTGACCCTTGTCGTCCTAGGCACGCTCCTCTTTATTCTCCGGGACCATTCGCACCACGATCGGGCAAACGCCATTCTGCACATGCGTCTACGAATCCGAGAACAGTTCCGCGACGTTCGAAATAACGGGAATGTCGGCAAGGCGCTTTGGAACTTTATTGACAGCCTCATGGGACCGTCGGGTCTCAAGGTGCTCACTGCCAACAAGAGCTATTCTATCGCAGCGGCCGGTTCCCAGCGAAAACGCAAAAAGGGAGTGGATTCAGACGAGGATGAAGATTATCATCCTTCACCTGTCAAGAGCTTGAGCCATGTTGTCAAAACGCGGGGTAAGGCTCGAAAGAGGGAAGACTAGTGAAGCTCGCGACGAGACGATTTATGCTACCTCGCAGCCTTTGTAATTCTGTTTGTTGAGCTATTAACTAATGCCTCTCCACGCTAGAGTAGGTGAGAACATGCATTGTTATTCTGTAAATTGTTTTTTTCAAGCTCTGACATTTGGGCGCTTTACTTTTCTCAACGACTGACTCTTGCGGCGTACCAAGTACCCTCGGGCGTCGTCACCGCGCGCGCATGCTTGAGCAGTAATTTGTCTCGCTCTTTCGCATTGAGAGCAATGTCCGACAGGAATGGCTCGATCTCATCGCTCTTCCATCGTGCGCGTGTGAGGAACAACTCTGCAAAGCGTGCGGCGGGCTCCGTTGGGAGAGTCGACTCCGGAAAGTAGGTCAGAGCAGCACCGGAGAGGTCATTGGGGGTTTGAAGGTAGTTGCCCTGTCATCGCATGCGTATGAGTGCCACTCGACCGGAGAAGTACACGACGTACCGAGAGCAGTCGCAGCGAGGCGAGCGACTCGAACGCGTCACCGACAGCACGCTTCCATTTCGTCATAAACACTATCTCCAAGATGGGTTCGTGCTTTTCGGGACGCGTGGTCAGCCAGAGAATGGTAGATGAGGGCAAGGATACCTTGTAATGACGGAGGATGCCCAACCCAATCTCTGCCACCAACGCATTGGCGTCCATCTTCCACGTGCCGTCCTCCACCTCGCCAAACCAAGCCATGACCTGGCTCGACACCGCCCGCGGGACGTCGTGCTCGTCCAGCAGCGCCGACACCAAGTCGTCCACGGGGGCAGTCCCGTGCGACAGACCGAGCGAGACAAGGTAGTTGAGCAGCAGCTCCAAAAGCGTGTGCAAGTGCGCGGGCGCGATCGGCCGGAGGTCACCTGCGTGTCCGTCAGCCCAAGTAGCAGCGGTCGACGGGACCGACCGTCGAGGACGAGGACGCGCCGCGCTCGGAGGCCGCGCCGCAGCTCGGCGTCGCTCGCCTGGATCTCCGCCTGTGCCTGTGCGTAGCTGTACCGCGGGCGTGTCGCCTAGAACGGGCGTGGGTGGGTCAGCTGCGCGGACGGGGCGGCGGACGTGACTGACGCGCCGGTCCTCGTCCCCCTCGTCGTACGCCATCCCGCGCAGGCGCGCGGTGAGCGTGTGCAGTCTGGGCACGGAGGGGACGAGCTCGAGGACCTCGTGGAGCTGGTCGCGGACGTGCACCGCGCTGGGGTCGGTCCTGGACGGCGTCAGGACGAGCACGGTGTTGGAGAGCACGACGGCGCGCAGGGTGTATGTCTTGTCCGCCGTGCAGACCACCGCGTCCTCGGTCGGGTGTCCCTTGATGGCGAATCTGCGCTGGGTGACAGGCCTGGCGTGCGGGGCGGTCGCGCGACTCACATGGGCTCCGACGTCTTGTTCTCGGCTGCGGCGTCGACGAGCTGGCAGAGTTCGGGCGGGAGTTCGATCAGGCGGAACGTGCCCGCGTCTTGTTCGCTCGACGGCGAAAATCTGAGCTCGAGGTCGCCCATGAATGGGTGTCAACAAGAAAGGATTACAACTAGACTAGATCACGACAGATCCTCTACAGGATGGAACTTGATTCTGACCTCTGATATCTCCTTCCTCGTCCCCTTGAGCAGCTGGGTAATCCTGCCCTCCAACTCGGACGTGCCCAGGACAGTCATCGTGGGGGGGACAGCGACCGTGAGGTCGACACACATGAGCGATCCAGCGCGCTTTGCCCTCAACTCCTTGATCGCGAGCGCACGGGGACCATCGCCATCCGTGGACCGCAGCACAGGGTCCAACGCATGCACAAGCTTATCCCGCGACCGCTTCGATATCCCTGCGTCCGTCAATTCAGCAAACGCCCCTCCAAGCAACGCCACGCCCTGCCGCAAAATGATAAACGAGACAAGCAGCCCTGTTCAAACGCACGTCAGCGATCGAAGTGGCGTTCACACCCAACGTACCTCCGAGTGGGTCGAGTGGGAGAGCTGGGAAGATGGACGAGCCGAGGATGGCAAACAGCGCGACAAAGCTCGAGTAGGCGTCGCTCCGGTGGTGCACCGCGTTCGCGTAGAGTACAGGACTGTGTTCTTCGTCGGCGACTTTCTTCGTGATGCGATACAGCCATTCTTTGATCAACACGCTGATCGCGGCAAACCATGCAGCGTTGGGATCGAGGACGTCGACGTGTGTGTGTGCATGCCCGACGGACGGAACATGGTGGCCGACGGTGGCTATTTGTTGCAGGATGTCGTGGAGATGACCTGGAGGAAGGGTCGGGACGGCGCTCGAGAGAACTTCCATGAGTAGATTGTAAGAATGGAAACCGATGCCGAGAGCACCCCCGATCAAGAGAATGGAGACTGTGGTCGTTCCGAGCGTCTCGAACTTGGCAAAGCCATACGGGTATCTTCCAGAAGGTGGTTTTCTAGACAACTGCCAGCAAAAGAGGGTGACAAAGTCACCTAACAGGTCTTGAGACGAGTGAGCGAGACGTGCTAAACACAGGAACTGGCACCCACCACTCAACGAATGACCGGCATCGGCGAGGAGCGATGCAGAGTGCATGTACCAGCCTGCAAGTCCCTTGGCACCCGTCAAGCCTATGTTGATGAAAAGCCCAAGCAACGTGATTCGGCTGCCTCGGTCGCCTGCATCGCTCTCGTTGAGCGAGAACAGTACAGCCAACAGAGGACACACACCTTTTCCTTCCAAGACGTTTATTATTTGCTCTGTGCCGTGGCTATGGTCGTCATGCGAATGTAAATGGAACATGGAGTGCGAATGGGTGTGGCCGCCTTCATGGTCATGGTCACTTGCCCTGGGCGCACCGTCGTCCTTAGACGCGCCCGTCGAGGTTGACCTTTTCTGCAACATGGAGGAAAACACAGGAGCCAAACGAGGTATCAACGAGGACCTGCAAACGGGTCGTGTCAGGAACTCGTGCACACACCGCGGTGGTACCTTTCTACCCCGCCCTGTAGTTTCGGACTTTTGCCCACGGAGTGGGCGCTGGTCGTCGGGTCGAGGCTAAACGAGGCTTTGGGAAATGAACTCGGTTTCGTGTTGAGAAACCTAGCCGAGTTGGAAATTAGGCTAGCTCGTCGCGCCTGACACTGGCGCCCGATGGCGGCCAGCAACTTCATGGGGGTTGAATTCTGGGCCAGCCTACCGTCGTGGAGGCTTACTGATCGATGATCGGCCGCCGGTTCCTTCCTGTGTACAGGTCACATTGGGGAGCGATATACTACATACATACAATACAAAAGACAAAGGGTCTGGTCAGTCATAGATGTGTTCCAGTAATACAACTACTTTTGATTGATGTTCCGGATTGTTCCCTGCCAATGCCAACCCTGCAATAGCGGGCAGGTCGACCCTTGGAACGTTGTATGATGCAAGTGTGCGATGTAGACCCAGGCTGCGTACAAGTCTGA
>JBBPTV010000924.1:0-13733 GCA_038094275.1 Tubosaeta brunneosetosa | reverse complement strand
CGTTGTGGAGGTCGTGGACCGTCGGGTGCGGGGACGTACGTGCCCATGTCGAGGCGTGCGAGCACGCGTGCGAAGCAGTCTTCTGGGGGTGTGTACGGGGGCTTGTGGATCCAGGGGTTGGAAGGGCGGGGGGTGTTGGGCATCCCAGAGGGTGCGGAGGAGGGCGAGGACGGAGGGGAGGCCGCCGACGTGGTTGTGGTGCCAGTGGGAGGGGACGACGTCGGAGATGCGCTGGTGGGGGGGGCTGTGTTCGAGGGCGGATTCGAGGAGGGGGAAGTAGCTCGGGCGACCTTCGCCGGTGTCGATGAGGGTGTATGGGGGCTTTTCGCCGACGAGGTAAGTGTTGATGCCTTCGGATGGGGGTCAGTCAACGGTATGGGCAGAGAAGGACGATCGCGGGGAGAAGCTTGGTCCTGTGGAGCGCGTGAGCTATGAAATGGGGAAGTTTGACCATGGAACTGGAAGACGAGGGAGGCTACTTATATAGGCGGTGGTGTCCCCTGCCGGCGCCGTTGCGTCCTTTCAATTGCCATCGTTATGGTGGAGGCGGGCGAGCCATTGCTCCCACCCGGTGCCCTCGTCGTTGTAGTTCTAGCGGCGGGTGCATCGTCGTACTCGTGGTTGAGCTTGGTGGAGTCGAGTTGACGGATGGGCGCAGCCTCACCAATGTTATCATTGACGATGTAGCGGTCGTTGCGCACCCTCGCCCCAGTCGTTATCGTGGTTGGGCGTACTGTTTCGTCTCCTCGCCATTGCAATTGTCGGCGATGTGGTGGCGGGTGGTAAGCATGGCACCCTTTGCACTGCCTTCGTTGTAGTGATACTAGGGCATGCCGTTCGTGTCATGTGCGCCTTGGCACTGACGTTGTCGCTGATGAGTTGCTGTCGTTGTGATATGATTGGATTGGAGATACGACGGAGTGTAGGAAGTGGGAAGGTAAGCTAAGTACTTTCCTAATGTACTCGGGTGGACTTAGAAAAAATTGGGAATGGTCACATGACAATAGATCACATGACAATAAGTTGACTTTCTTTCGCTCGTTTGCTGTCACCGCACTCCTCCCTTACTATTGTGTATCCCCCGGCTCTCTTGCATGCCCCACCACCCAGCACAATGGGATCGCTTGGACGACGAGCTGGAAGTGCAACGGCCTACCCACCATCACAGCATCAAGGGCGAGTGGCGCGACAGCCATCCTCCTACCACCAGGACAAAGTCGAACTTCGGCAGGGAACACAACGGCGCACCTGGCACCGCAACAACAACGACCGCGAGTGTGGGGGGACGCATTGTTACAGCCATGATGACGACGACGAGAATGGTGAGGGTCCCTCACCACCACAAGGAGCGAAGGGGGCGCACTACCACCATGACCTCGATGTCATCGAGGACACGCGATGGTGCACCCACGACGCCACCGCCGAGAACGGTGGGCCCCCCCCCCACCACCACTGGAAAGCGAGGGTGGCCTACTATCGCCGTGATGGCGAGGACGGCGAGGACACACGATAGTGCATCCACGACAACGACAAAGGGGCACTACAGCTCGCCCACCATTATGGCGTACCTACCAGCACCAGGTGAGGAGGTGCGACAGCCCGCCCATCGTGAGGAGGACGACAACGGCACAACACCACGCCCATGACGATCGGGCAGAAGAGGAGCGCGACGGCTCTCACCACCACTGCGACCACGACCAGGTCGGCGAAATGACGTGCCACCACCTGATGATGACGGCGCGCTAATCATAACTACAAGGACAAGGACGATTGTGCGTAACGGCACACCGCTCCAATACCGACGACGAGGGCGAGCGGGCAGGGGGCGAAGGCAGGAGCAAACCCACCTATTGTCGCGATGAGGATAAGGACGATGCGACAGCACGCCCGTCAGTGGTGGCAACAAGGCCTTCGCACCTGCTCTGTGCCTCCGTCGTGCAGCTCCTGTTCCCCGCTGGCCCTTCATGGTCGCTGCGCCATGTTCATTTCATGATTAGATGTACTTGTATACAAAGATTGAATATATATATTTTTTCCATGTTTGCAACCCAGTGTGAAAAGTGCGATGAAGCAAATAGCCTGGATTATGCGAACCGCATCGGATGTACGTTAAGCGAATAGACAGGATAGTACGGATAGTACGGATAGACAAGCGAATAGACAGGATAGACAAGCGAATAGTCAGGATAGTAGAAGGACCTACTATCCTGACTATCCGGGCTAAGCGAGCTATCCGTACTATCCGTACCTGGGATAGTACGGATAGCTCGCTAGGTACATGGATAGCTCGCTTGGCAGCATGGATAGCTCGCTTAGCAGCGTGTCCTTTTCCTGATGATACTCTGAAACAAAAACGAGATCTCATCCTTTGAGTTTGTGTCGTGTTTCTCGTGTCCACCTCAATTCGCCTAGTTTACTCAAGGTGCTCTTTCCCTTGTTGCCCCGTACCACCTCTTCGCCCCTCCGAGCCTTCATCAAAAAAACCGTCTTGTCCGATATCTGCACTGCAAATCTTCGCATCGAAAACCACAAGCTTAATCGAGCAGTTCAGGCCATGCTCTTTACCATGATCGAACGCAGCATGGACGGCGAAGTTGTTAGCGACAAGAGCAAACCCAGAGCTACCACCACACCCGCCGACGGTGAAGACGTTATGTGGGCGGTTATCCTTGCAGGGGAGCTCTGGAGAGAACAGATATGGACGGACGCAAAGACCATTTCCATTATGGCCCTTGGCTGCTTCCACCCCGTCATCAACGTCCAGTCAGCTTCCCTCCACTTTTTCCTTGGCAGCAATGAACGCAGGGAGGATAGCGACGACGAATCTGACCACGTGAGTGTCTCCTTTGTGCCATCTTTCTTCATCTCATTAGGCGAAGGAGGTGGACGTCAAGGCACTCCACCACCGCCGTGAAATCGACAAGAAAACTCGCAGCGCAGACAAAAAACTGCGAAAGCAACTCAACGCCGCTAAAAAGGGACGCGTACTGACCACCCTCTTACCCACCTGACATCGTGCGTTCAGAAACAAGTGAATTCCGCCGACACATTTGCCCCCAACTTTCCTGCCCTACAGCTCCTCAATCGTTTGCCGAAAAGCTCTTCGATACCCTGAGTCTGTACGACGAGCGCTTTTCGCTCTACCACAAAATCTTGCTCATGCAGATCCTCTCGCGTGTCATGGGCGCGCACAAACTCTGTATCCTCACCTTCTACGCTTACATCCTCAAGTACCTCGCCTACCATCAACTCCGCGTCCCCGCGATCCTCGTCTCGCTCGCACAGAGCGTGCACGAACTCACGCCCCCGGACGCGCTGTCCCCCGTCGTCAAGAAGCTTGCGGCCGAGTTTGTGCACCCAGGGGTGGGCAGCGAGGTGGTCGCTGCGGGGATCAACGCAATCCGGGAGGTGTGTCGCCGGCAGCCATGGGCGATGGAAGAGGATCTCCTGAGTGACTTAGTCGAAAGAGTGAACACAAGGCGGTCACGGCTGCTGCGCGGGGACTGCTCTAGCTGTACCGCGAGGTCAACCCGGGCATGTTGAAGCGGCGAGAGCGGGTTAGTGCCTCTTTTTTTGCTCGTTTTGGGACGGTGTTGATGGTTGGATAGGGCAAGGACGCGAGTATGGGGACGAGTCACGGTCGGCAGCCGCTGCCATTTGGACATTCGGCGGATGTGGCTGTGGATATTGAAGGGCTTGTTGTGCGTGTCTTTCTTTTTCTCACTCTGGTTGAGCGTACGATCTCCCGATAGCTCTTGGAAGATCATCTTAATAAACTGCGCGAGGAAGAAACGGGCGAGGTGGATGATGATGCGGGCTGGGAGAACTGGGATGTTGAGACGGACTCGTCTGGCATCGGATTCGGAGGGGTGGATCGATGTCAGTTCCGATGGCAAAGATCTCGAGGTATCGGACAGCGAAGACGAAACGAGACATCCTCCGCGCAAACCAAGAACAAGGACGCCGGTAAGGTAGAAAACAGGAGGTCGACGTTCGCTACTACAAAGGTACCTGAACTCTGGTTTCTCCGTCACAAATATTGACCGACAACAGATTTTCACGCCTGCCGACTTCGCATTGCTCAACGATCTCCGCGTTAGAACGGCGGAGAAGGCGATCGAAGAAGGTGGTGGACACCCTGCCAAACGCAAACTGGCCGCCCTCGAGGCCTCGAAAAAGGCTGCTGGCGATGGCTCGGTGGACGCGTTCGTATCTGAAAACGACATCCTCGGGCCACGTAAAAAGGTCAAGGCGGACTACGCCGAACGCCTTGCATCCATCGCCAAAGGCCGTGAGGGCCGTGACAAGTACGGGTCGTCCAAGGGCAAGAAGAAAAAGGCGACGCCAAGCAGTACGACCAACCGAGAAAAGGCGCGGAACAAAACCCATCATGATGATCCTGGAAAGCGGGACTGTGAAGAGCAAGAAAAAGGCATCGCTGCGTGAGAAGCAGCAGAAGTTGCGGGTACACATCGAGAGAGCAAAAAAGGCTTGTTGAATTACAACTATCGGTAAGAACGGTCAAAATTCAAACAAGCGGGAATGTCTTGCTCGCAGAGATTAGCTCAAAACCTCGGTGCGTCAATGGAAGACTTGCAAAAGACGGCGCCCGAGGGATGTGCTCTTGTACGTGGGGATGATTGGATGGCGACACAGAACACTAAGGCGGACGCGAAGTACTTTGCCGCAATGTACGAAGAGATGGGCGAGTCCGAGAACAAGGCATTGGCTCGCCGCGTTTTTCCTTGCTTTGCCATATTTCGAGTTGTACTTGTCCTTGATCGCAACATTCTTGGACACGATGACTTGAAGAAATCAAACATCATGGATGGTGCCATCCCATAGTAAACCGCGATATGCTTGGCATGCCAACGAGGATGAAATGCAGATACAGTATGCTTGGTTGTTTTGCTGTGTGCATTCATTTTGGGAAGTCCATCTTATCTCCCAACCTATCTTTATGAATTGCCGGTGTCAACCTGACTCTTCAAATGCGTATGGTGTATCTGCCGCTTTGAACGTCGAATTGAATAGTTTGCGTAGACGAGCCAGTTTCTAAACGCACTGATTCGACCGTTAGTACATAGTACAGAATTCAACAATCCAAGCATATGTCAAGAAGCAAAAGGAGAATACGTTGACTTGGGAAACAGTCAAAAGTAGGTACATACAACGTGATCTCGACGAAACAAGAACAGGGCATAAACAAGACGCTCGACTCATCTGCAGAGTATTGACATCAACACTCTTGCCCGTAAGAACAAAAAAAGAACGCACCTTCAAGTAGAAAGCTCAAATCCCGATGTGCACAAACACAATCCGCTTCTCCAATGATACCTCCTCGGTAGTCTCAATCACTGCCGTATTCAAAGCAACAGCCGCGTGCTCAAAATCAATGTTCGGATGCTTGAACATCTCCCTGTAGAAACGAGTGACCACCTCATGCGCGATCGCATCGTCCACTCGCCATAGCGTCCCAATCACCCCGTTGAACCCTGCAAATTGCATCCCCGCTGCGAGATGGAGCACCTCGTCCGGGGTTGACGCATCGCCCTTGGCCGTATGACACGCCGACAGGAATGCGAACTCAGAATTTCTGTAGCGTTCCTGGATGATCCGCATCAGCGTGAGCTTCCCGTCTCCCATCGCGAACCACGAGTCGAAGGGTTTTTCGGCGTGTTGAGACCCGTGGCAGGCGACGTGGACCCAGCGGTGGCCTCGAAATGCCTGCACGGCGCCTTCAATAGATGCCTCAGGACCGGTGACACTCTCAAATGCCACGTTTGCGGGCATGTTCGTCTCGTCGCGGATCATCCGGATCTCATGTTCCACTTCTGGGAGCTGGCCCAAGCCGGCGTCTGCACTTGGGTACGCCTGACCGACAGCGACAAACGAAGTCGGCTCCACTATTCCAGAGGCGCCGGGAACCTCCTTCTGAGAACGAATACGGTCACGGGCGCGAATAAGAGCCGAGAGGGAGGGCGCATAGGAGGAAACATAGATGTCCATGAAGTTCTTCTTCCCTTTCCGATGGGGACCTGCAGCATGGAGTGGGAGGAGCGTGAATTTCGACGTCGGGCACCACCAAATCCGCGAGCCCGGACGAAGTTGAACCTCGTTTTCCAGGACGTTGGCGATTTGCTCGACCACGGCCGTCCACAAGTCGCGCAACACTTCTTTCACGTACAACTCTCTGTGCGAGCCATATGCATGCGAGTCCTGGGTCAACTCTGATAGTTGGGTACATAGCTGGACCACATCGTTGAGCGAGCAACCAAGGGGCACATGAACGGGTGCACGATCATAAAGGACAACGAGGGCTTCGCAGCTGTGTTTGCTGGCGTTGATGATGATGACTGGCCCATCTTTGGCAGCTTGCTGAAGGTCGTCAAAATGAGGAGGTAAGAGGAATCGTGAGAATCCGTCCAGACTGCGAATCTCGTCCACAACACGCTCCCATTCCTCTTTCACATGCCAATATTGGTCTGCTACATCTCCCGCACTCTGTTGTGCACGCCTCTTGAGATCTTCACTCAATCGGACAAATTTCCTGCCAAGTTCACATCCTCGACTACCATGGGATTCTAGCATGGCGACAGAGATGTCAAAACGGGCAAGTTGATTCCACAGGATTCCTCGACCTTGTTCCAGTAGCTCAACAGCCATATGGAGGTTTCCATGATGTGTTGCAGATGAGAATGCATCATTGGCTGCATCAGTCACCTTTGCTTGCATTGTGCCATGTCTTGACTCCAATGAAGAGCTAAGGGATGTAAAATGATCCAGTGTGCTGAGCAATGTTTGATATGCCTCCAATGCTGAATGGTGGTTATACTTTTCAGCATTATTAACCCAAGCCTGGGCTGCCACCAATAAATCCAGTGAGGCAGCTAGACCACATTTCTTTAATAGTCTGTAGGCCTCAAATGCTTCATTGACTAAAGAAAGTTGCTGAGCAGGGACATGAGACCGTTTGAAGGACTCTGAGTTGGATAAAAGAAGAGTGGCTGTAGCTAATTGACCAGCACTGAATGCAAAATCTCTGCAATGGGCTGGGTATGTTTCCAATGCCTGTTTGAACAATTTGATTGCCCTTGCTAAGTCAGATTGGTCCTTGATTTTGGTGTAGCGATCCCTAAGTGAAAGTGCAAGATTTTGAAGAGCAAGCCCATGAAATTTGTGACTTGGTGGCTCAAGCTCAAGACATTTCTCTTTAAGATCAATATCTCTATTCAGATCTGCTAGCCTGCCCAGCTTTCCATACCTTGCATTTAGAGAGACTCCAAGGTTATTCAAAGCCCTAGCATGACTAGGATGATCTTCTGGACAAAGTTCAAGCACCCTTTCATCCATTTCAATTGCCCTATTTAGGTCTGTTATGTCACCCTGCATATAATAGCAATTTCTTAAGGACATTGCAAATGATTCAAGTGCTGTTGCATGAGAGGGATGGCCTAGTGGGCAAAAATTCAACCATTTTTGGTTCATGTCTATGAGGATGTTTAGGTCTTCCTGATTTTGTTGTATGTTATAACATCTTGATAAGACCATTGCAAGTTCCCCAATAGCCTCAGCATGTTCTGGATGTCCTTCAGGACAAAGGTCAAGTATTCTTTTCTTGACATCAATGGCTCTATTGATGTCTGCAATATTACCATTCTGGTCATAGTGTTTTGAAAAGGAGATCCCAAGATCATTCAAAACACTGGTGTGCTTTGCATGGTTCAAAGGACAGAGATCTAATCTTGCCAGATCCAATTCAATTTGTATGGATGTGAAAGCTGCATTTTTGAAATCTTCTCCAAACTGGAATAGCTTCATGCTGTACTCTGAAAGAGCCAACAGACAGTCATGTCCATCTGGTACAGTCTACACCAGGGGTTCAATGACATATGTACAGGTTCATTTGCAAGAAAAGCTCACCAACACCTCACTTGTTCTGTATGGTTCTGTATGTGATTGAGAGAGTTGCAGACCCAGAGACTCCTGGCACACTACCTGGCACACTACTATCAGTAATCATGTGCAAAAGAAAAGGATGTGAACTACATTTCCAAGAGCTGCCAGACTCTAGCAGGCTGGCCACATCTTTGACCATTTCATTACCCAATGGTTGTTTGTCCCATTCATGGGTCAGCTCCTCTGGTAGAGTCCATATGGCCACTTTGATAACTGCAGAGATAGGTGCAGAGCTAGGAGGAAATGGTGAGCAAGTATAATCATATGAATAATGAGACCAACAAGAGAAAGGGATGATTCCATGTCATAGTCAAGCCATCCATTGATAGTTTTCCACAGCATGTTATTTTGGACACATCTTCAACACACACAGTGACATGGATATGCTCTTTTGGAAGGGATGGTGAGAGAGTTAGTTGATCAACTACACAAGGAACATGAACATATTGGCATACTGGGTAGGTAAAACTCACCTGTAATTTGAAAAGCAATGTCTTCAGGCTCTTTGAGCCAGTACATCTAAGAAATGACCAAAAAGTGGTTTGTACAGTATTGGCCAAGTAGAGAAAAAAAACAGGTAGAGACAACAGAGACTTAAGGAAAGTTGGACTGAAATAAACTGACAAGCACAATGAAGATATGAAAGCAGAATGAAAAACAGGCAGAGATAAGACTGGCACTGGCAGCATACAAGCAGATAAGAGGTAAATGGAAATTGTAGAATTTATGAGACTCACAAAAATGGGGTGGAAGATAACAGAAATAGCAACAAGCTGAGAACAGGAGAGCAATAAACAGAAGTGGAGGATTTGGATTGAAAGCACAAAGTTGGCAAACCAGAGATGACAATAACACAGTAAAATAACAGGTGAGATTTAAATTTCAAGCAGAAAAAAAGAACACAGCTTACAGAAAACACAGCAGGCTACAAGACACAAGATCAGGTGTTGTGCAAGTGTCCAGGGCAGGAATGGATAGGAGCACAAGGAGAGAGGATCAATTGTTTGAGAAAATGACAAATGGGTAGAGAAACTCCACTAATAGGCAGAGTGAATGTATTCTACCGACAAGAAAACAGGCGAATGGATGTTGGAGATGGTAGCGGAGAAGAGGCTAAAACCTTGTGCGATGAGGGTTTTCCGGCAGGGAAAGAGAAGGCAGGGCGAGGAACGATGAGTAGGAAGGAGGGAACACGGATTATTTGAGCAGACGACAAGCGGGTAGAAAGGCGGGTCAGGGACGACGATGAGCGAATGTACTCAACGGACGAGAAAATAGGCGGATGGACGCGAGATGGTAGCGGTCAAGAAGCTAAACCTTGTGCGATGAGAATCTTTCTGCAAGGAAAGGGAAACTAGGAATTCAATTGGAGGATCTGTGGAAAGATCGTTAAGATCGGCGAATATAGAGAGCGGTAGCGCTTGGTAAAACGCTCTTGATGAACGCGGAAATGTAGCACCTGAGAATAGCAAGGACGAAACCGATTGAGCTTCCCAGAAAATGTGGCGACGACTCCACGCTAGACGGTGTCGATTAAAGCAGCGCGACCGGTAGGTTGGAGGTGAGAGTTGGGAGTTAGAAGCGAAGGATGGCGTTGAGATTGAAGCGCCTACAAAAAATCTGAGTAAGCAACACAACACGAAGATAAATAAGTAGCCGGAGATCAGATCGATCGTGTTGAGCTCACGTACATTTCAGCTGGATATTTCTTGACGTTGGCTTTTTCCTTAGAGCCCCTGTGTTCAACTCCATTACTTAATGATCGAGTACTTCTAGAAAGTTTTTTCAAGTTATGCGTATCATTGATGTAGAGGCGGCTAAACCATCCCAATATCGTTCCGAGTGCCACCTTCTTGTCAATCTATGGAGAACTCTATCTGCCCCACACCTTCTCATCACTGTACTTACTACAGGCTTTATTGAATCCTTGAACTGAACGTTGCATGGCTTGAGGGATCACGTGCAAAATTGACTTGAGCTTGTACGATGATGACGTCGAACAGGAGTAGCGTTTACAATCCTCACGTTTGTCCTCTTCCTCGGGATCGTCTAGTCTGTCAACGACACCTACCTCGACACATCCTCCCCCATCTCCCCCATCACCTCCACAAGACAGACTACTTCGCTAGCAAATCGAACGCGCCTGGGGCTGGACATCCTTTGCCTCTCTTTCTCTGGCTCACCAGCCCCTGACGCACCCAAACCTCACCCGGGTGCTCCAATGGGCCCTCACCTCCCTCGCCTCCCTCGCATTCACCAGCTGGCTCCTTGGCCCATCGTTCATAGAGCGGTTCATCCTCCTCTCTGGCGGCGAGTGCACCGTCGCACTCCCATCCGGTGCAGCCTTTAGTGTCCCGGACGAGTACTGTCTCTCCAAGGTCCGGCTGTCGCCCCTCACCCATCCGAGTCTGTTTGCGTCCCCACTGGTGCCCCCCGACACGCCGTGGAGCACGGTGCCGAGGTTGCAAAGGGGGCATGATGTGTCCAGACACGTGTTTCTGTTGATCATGTTGATCATATTTCTTGCAGACCAGCTGATGCCATCGTTGCGGGCCGTACCGCGGTCAGAGATGGATACGTGGTGGTGACCGCCACGGTGACCCTCTTGGGGATTTGGGTATTCGCGCTCGGGATGACGAGCGTGTATTTCCATACACCGTTAGAGAAGCTGGGGGGGTACCGTAAGTACCGTATCGTGTCGCATATTATGACTTGCTGATGGGCTGTCACAGTTACTAGCTAGATACGGTCTAACACGGTTGTTATGATGTACTGAATCGATGACACACAATGAAATCAAAGAAGCTTTCAGTCATCACGATCCCTAATCTAACATGATAGCGCTGTCAGGAGCACCTTGCGCAGATCGTAAGAACCAAATCTCCCTCCATGCCTCGACCCATTTTCCGACCAACACCTCCACCACCGGCATCTCCCTCATCCACCGACTCACCGATTGCGCTTCGTCTAGCCCCAACACCGATTCCTGTCTTGACCTACTCACCGCCATACTTGCCCTCGAACAACTTGCGACTTTAATTGTATTTTATGCTGGGGTCGCTCGCGCGCAGGGCATTCACCCACTCCCAGTTCCTATCATTCCCATCTGAGGCCAAAGGAGGGATTGGCGTCCAAGACCAGGGTTAGGTCAATCAGCCTGCTCAGCTTGGAACGAACAATGCTCAGATCCGAGACTTGTCCCAGATCCAGGCGGCGGCAGCTCGGGCCCCGCAGACCCAAGGTCGACGGAATGTGCGTGGTCTGATAGGTTTGGTCAGGAGTATCAGAGAAAAGTGAAACGCTTTCTCGATGAGACGGAGCGCCCATATATGCCTCAATATGAAAATAGCTGCGGTGATGCAACTGTGACCGAGAGAATCAAGGCCCATTGACTACGATGGCTCTGTCTGATATCCTGCGTGGTATGTGCCGTACAATATATTCCACAAAGTTGTTGATGTGAAGCTTCCGATATGATGGGCGATGCAGGGTATAATACAAAACTGCCGGGTCCAACAAGGCAGCCATCTGCACCTATCAGTTGGGGGGTCGTACACATATCATGGGTCGTGGAGAAGCCAAAGATCCTATCCTATTCTCGAAGAGTTTACTACACAGATCGGTAAGCATCATCGTGAACGGAAAATGAACGTTTGAACAAGGACCGTGCCTTGACAGCAAGCTACTGTAGTCACAACGAGCGAGAGCCGCCGCCGCCGATCACCGTATCCTACACGAGACGCCAGTCTTGAGAGCGCATGTCACTGAAGTAGCCACGAGCAGAATCTGATCGAGCGGGTGTGTAAACGATCCCGACTGAATCGCACGACGGACACCTCCGACATGCCACTTAGCACAGTTTCAGTAATCGGCGACGAGGTCCTTCATCACTTAGCCGCGTGCTTGACGTAGACTGAACCCTCTGGATTATATAACCGACAAAGTATCATCATCCAAAATGTCTTGAGGTTTGGGTATTGGTTCGTGATGAGCTTGTGATCAATGGTACGGAGGTCTGGAGAGTGATCAGACACGTCTTGGAGAGGCCGAAAGGGATAAACCAGTAGGACACTTGATGACCTCGTAACAGTCGACCACCACCTCCCAGTCGAGACAGGATTCAAGAATAGCTATGGTGTAACCTGTTCTTTTATTTTCCCGAGCATATGTCGGAAAAACCCATCGCGTATTGCAATAGGAAACGGTTTTAATTTATTTTGATGCATTGCATTGACCCGAAATATCGCGCGCGGGGTTACAATTTTATCAGAATACCATTGCAAGGCATTGCAAGACCATTGAAAGGCCGACTGCAATCAAAAGCTTTTTTATTACAAATAATATTTCTATTTTGACATTGTAGTGCCTTGCAATCTATTGAATTACGAAATACAAATTTCCGACATACAATGCATAAAGTTGTGCTTGGCACCCTGTGACGTCGAACAATAACCATTGGGACCATCGAATCAGTAATGAGCGAATACCCAAAATGACAGTTGTTATAACGTAGCCATTCCATGTGTCCAACCGCTCTCGCCTATGTATGCGTTGTGAGAACATGGGTCTAAGCCTGAAGACCCAGTGAAAAAGAGGGGTATGTGGAAGTATGCGAAGTGATGTGGGACAAGGCAATGCACGCGCGTATGGCTGCATTGGAAATGGGCGGGTCCATAGGTTTCTTTCGTACCCCAAGATATGTGGAACCAGATATATGTATGCCTTGGAGCTTTCATAGGTTTTCATAGGACAGACCTGCCGGTAGAACAACTCGAAATACCATATGTCATTCTATGCCGTCCTAGCAATTACAAAACGGCCTATGCAACCCTATGCGCCACAAAACCCGCCCTGCATCCGCTCCCGCCCTGCACCCCGCCATTCTCCTATGCAGTCCTATGCGCAGCGTCTTGAGACCCACCCCACCGGCCCACCCCAGCCGCAGTACGACTCTACTCCAAGGGTTGAACGCACTTAGTGCATCGGTAAGACTGCGATCTTCGCAACAACATCTGCCGTTCCCTTTGTCCAAACACGGTCCGCAACCTACAAGGCAGGTGAGCTAATTGAGTGTGGGGGGAAGAAGATAAATGGCATATGAGTTTTGCTGCTTCGTCTTTGTACTTCTGTATGAGGAAATGTCGATGCTAGAAGGAAGTCAAGTAAATTTGAAGTATACCGCTTTCGCCTCGGAACTAAGCCTCTCAAAGTATGCGCTAAACTCTTCTTTTGATCCGTTCGAGTTGACTTGCTTAAGCCAGCGGTGCGCACAGAGCGTCCTTGGTATGTGCTCTCATCAACAAAGATGAACAATGGCAGAAAAGGACGCATACTGCGCAGTCTTGTTTGAGGGTGGGCGCCACTTCCCCTTGCTTGCACTTGACTGTGTTGTGGCAGCGACCTCTTGCTCATTTTCTCCCAAAGTTGGAGGTAAAACGCCATGGCTGAGATCGAGATTTTGTGCACCTTCAGTTGTTGCATTGGCGACAGGTGGAATGGCGGTTCCAGGGTTGGAGGCTTGTTAAATTGCTAAATAGGGGCAGCAATGCCCAACTCAGAATGCGCTGCAAGTACTGAGCACAACTGAGGTGAGACGAAGGAGTCGGAAGGGTTAAATAGTGGCGAGGATACGCGCTCGCTAAACTCCGGACAGGTCCGGAACAGGATAGGCGAAAATAGGCGCGCTGCTTCGGGAAATAACAAAGAGCTCAGCGGCGCGTGTTCGGAAGGAGTAGGAGCGCCACCAAGCGATCGACACGAGGTAAGACTATACT